>VNJW01001515.1:0-14497 GCA_008042615.1 Drosophila auraria | reverse complement strand
CCATAGAAATCTGTGCTCATGAATGCCTTCGCAGGAATATGCAAGGCGCACGGATTTACATCTTCTCTGACAGTCAGGCGGCGCTCATAGCGCTGAGATCTTTAACGATCACCTCCAGACTTGTAGAAAACTGTTTCCAGCAGCTGAACGCCCTTGCTTCCAAAAACACCTTAACGGTGGGTTAGGTGCCAGGGCATGAAGGCCATATAGGAAACGAGGTGGCAGACTCCCTACCAAATCGCGGGGCGATGACACCACTAATCGGCCCTGAACCATTCTGTGGACTTTCGAAAGGACACAAAAAGGAACTGGTCAGGAAATGGGAGGAAAAGGAGATAAGTCGTCACTGGACCGACAGTGCAGAGCTGAGACAAGCCAAACAATTTCTCGTCCCCCAGATGTCGCGATCAAAACGCATCATCAATCTAAAAAGAGTGAGATTCGCACTCTAACAGGCTACCTAACAGGTCACTGCAACCTAATGTATCATCTTAATTAAAACTTTCAGAAATCAACACATGTAGATTCTGTGAGCTGGAGCCAGAAACATCAGAACATGTTCTATGTGAATGTCCCTCACTAATCAGACGTCGACTTCAACAACTAGGAGGTGAACTTATCCCCCCCTACAGGATTTGGGAAGAGATAGACCTCGCCAAAGTGCTCTCCTTTATCAGAAGCCTAGGAATAGAGGCTCTACCTTAATCCTACAGGCCGGCACAAAAGACCTAACATCTGGTCGCGGTGCAATAAGGCCCTAGTAATAATAATAATAATAAGTCCCATTGTGACGGTTTGACCTTCAGGGCAGATCGTTACAAGCTGCATCCGTCCTTTCTGTTTCTTTCCGTCCTTTATGTTTGCCTGTATGTAAATCTAATTATGCTCAGCACGACCCATTTAGAGTTTTATGTAAAAATGTCAATGCTTTGAACCATATTATATCTAATGAATCAATGGAGGAAATTACAAATAATTTTTACATGTTTCCTGATTCGTCCGACTTGTAATTTTGTTAAGTTTACGGTTTTAAGCCATATTGTTTAGATTTTAAGTACCTATGCTAACAGATATTTGTTATGCTAAATAAATAAATAAAAATGTATTGCTGTTGCCTTATGTAGGCCACAAAATTGTCGAATTTTATTCCGTGTTGTCTCACACTTGGTGTCAGAGCTGATGCTGGATGTCAGTTTGTCTATACTTTCTTTTTTGCTTGTTCTGATTTCCCTTCTGTATTGTGCATTTGTTCGTGTAAAGTTTAATAGGTTTTCGTTGTTTATATATCTATTGAATTTTCTCCAAGCTAAGTTTTTATCCTTTTTTAATGATTCGAGCTATGAATTTCACCAGGATACCTAATAGTGCTTTTTCGATGGTTGAGTTTGGGGAATGCTTCTGTATGCACTCTGTAGGATGATCTTGTTTATGTTGCTAGCTTCTTTGTTATTGTTCGTTGCTATTGGTATTAGCGTGCCTAAGTTGTCTGTGAATTGTTCATTTTTATACCAGTTTCCTAATTTTGTAAAAAATTTGGGTTGGTATTTCTGTACTTTTTTTTGTTTGGGGAACATTTGTAGTCACTACCCTGCAAAGTGTTGCTTATTTTGAATTCACATTGTATCTTAAGTTCAGGTGAACAAATGGCTAGGGTAATATGTGTAAATGAGTTGTGTGTTGAAAAGTGTGTGTCCCCCCATTGTTCAGGATGACATAATTATTATTAAGTAAGAATTTCCCAAGGATGATTTCTCTTTTGTTTTTTTTTTTTGTGATCCCCATAGAGTATTCCAACTGTTGAAGTCACCTGTGATTAGAGATGGACTGGTTTAATTTGGGAACATAGTTTATAATTCACCTTGCGTAAAGCTTTAATTTGGGGGAATGTATGTTGCAATTATTATAAATTTTTTGCTTGACTGAACTTCGATGGTGATGGTGTCAAATGTGTGTCCTTCAGGTATCTGATTGTGCTGCAATGATTTGTGTATCAGTAAGGCGACACCGCCTTTCGCTGAAAGAGATGCCGTGTGGTATACTTCGTAATTAACTGGGATAGGGATATTTTGGGTAAGTGTTATGTGGGTTTCTTGGAGGGAGATGATTTTGGGGTTGTATTGTTTTATAAGGATAAGAAGTTCGTTGTGGTTGTTAGAATATCCGTTTAAATTCCATTGTAGAATTGTCAGGGTCATAATATTTAATTGGTTCGAATAGTAGAGACTGGCTTAGGTTTTTTCTTTTGTTATGCTATTGATTGAATTTGTCTTAAATAAAGATTTAACCTTAGATCTAGTTAGAATAGTATTTGTTTGGTTATCGTTAATATTTTTCAGAATTCTTTTATCTCTCTTAGGTAGGTTTTTGGGGTAAATTGTGGTGGTGGGATATATGGTCGTACTTTAACTCTTTCGTAGCCAATGTTTACACATTCCAAAAGGTTAAGCAAAGAATACGTGATAATGATAAGCCCCTTTTCGGTAGTATCGCCTTAGTAGTACTTCAACATTATCTTTACTTCTGTGACTTTTTGTAATTTAAGATTTTCCAAAATTTCAGGTTCATCGATACCTCTCATATCATTGCAGTATATAACTCCTTTGCACGAATTTAGTGATCTGTGTTCGATGACTTTGATGGGAATGTTGCTGGGCATTGTTGTTAGTTCGAGCAGTTTGTCAGCTTGATTTTGGTTTTTTGTTTTAATCAAAAGGTTGCCGTCTCTGGTGTTTATGCACTCCGCAATTACTCCACCAACAGTGGTGTCAATTGTTGTTTTTGCTGAAGACCTGGAGAGCAGGTTTACTCCGTTCAGCACTTCCTCTGCTAGAAGACAGAAAACCCTCGACAGGACGCTCCCAGTGGCACCGTAACCTTGCCGGAGGTTAAAACGGATATTGGGGGTGTAAGAGAGGCTGCAAATAAAGCAAACGTCTACATTTGTTGAGTTGATATTTCAAACTGATTTTATTTTTAATAAGTCCTAGCTTAGGAAGCTAACATGAAATCTTATGTCTAATTTTATCTTCTAGACCCACGGGTCTCATAATCTTATCTCTAACAAGACCAACGCTACGGTCCCTCTAGCTGGGAAGCCGTTCTCAAGTGCAAGCGGGGATTTTCTGCTGCAAGATAAACATACATATGCAGTTGCTGTACAAATATTTAAGGGATGAACCCAAGTCTAACAGTTAGAGATACATTTCTCAATTCCTAGTGGCGTTTATATTTAAATATATGCAGCCAAATGCTTATTAGTACAGTGCTGCAACGGTTTGCTGGTTACATAGAATTCTTATATATATATACGTGTTCATGTGTGAACAGGGGGGATTGAAAATCAAAAAGGCTCTGGGAGAAGACTCGATCGATAACCGAGTTACAAAAGCCCTGCCTCTCAGAGCACGGTTGTACCTCGTGCTTATTTGTAATTCTGCCCTGAGACTCGGTTACTATCCTAAGGCCTGGAGAAACGCTAGGATAGTCATGGTCCTAAAACCAGGCAAACCCCTGGGAGACCTCAATAGCTACCGCCCCATCAGACTCCTGACCACCTTTGGCAAGCTATTTGAACGCTGTATTCTAAGAAGAGTACTGCAGGCACCGATGGTAAAGCGTGCCATCCCAAACTTCCAGTTTGGTTTCAGGTTCAGACATGGCACCCCTGAACAACAGCACCGAGTGACGGAATTCATACTGGATGGTTTCCATAACAAGCAGTATGTCGTTGCTGCATACCTGGATATACAGCAAGCGTTCGACAGGGTGTGGCACGACGGCCTTCTATCCAAACTGAAGACACTGCTCAACCCACAGCTGTATGAAACACTCAAGTCGTTCCTGTCAGACAGGACTTTCAGAGTGATCCAGGATGGAACGATGTCTACTGAAAGGCGGATCAGAGCAGGTGTACCACAGGGTAGTGTTCTTGGACCTACACTGTACAGCCTTTTCACTCACGACCTGCCGAAGCCTCCAGTCTACTCTCAGAACCTTATGTTGGCTACCTTTGCGGACGACACAGCGGCAGTGTGCAGATCCTCTTGTATTTACACTGCCACTGACAGGCTCCAGGCATACCTCAAGAAATTTGAAAACTGGGCCTGTCGATGGAACATATCTGTTAATCCTTCAAAGTGTGCAGTTGTAACTCACACACTTAAAAAGGACACCTGCCCAGGAATTTTCCTACAAGGAGAGCTCCTGGACCAGAAGAAGGATCACAAATACCTGGGTGTGACCCTCGACACTAGACTAACTTTAGCAAAGCACATAAAGCTCGTCAAAAACACACTAGAAGCCAAGGCCAAGAAGTTACTTGGCTTTTAAAAACAAATAACCTCCTGAGCCTGTCAAACAAAATCAAAATCTACAAAACCATACTCGCCCCCACATGGAGATATGGAATCCAAGTATATGGAATTGCTGCCAAAAGCAACATAAACCAAATCAGAATCTTCCAGAGCAAGACACTACGCACACTCTCTGGAGCCGAATGGTACATTCGAAATGTTGACCTGGCTAGGGACCTCCATGACCCTCTAGTTGGAGATGTAATCAACTGAAACTTACCTCAAAAAACTGACGAACCACCCGAATATCTTGGCCAGAAGACTCACAGAACACAGACGCAGAAGAAGACTCAAAAGAACACATCCCATCGACCTACCACACAGAATTTTCTAAACCTCCACATAAACTAAAATAATCCACTAGTTTTTAACCCATAACACTCTTCTACTCCCACACAATTTCCTTAATATTCATCGAGCACCGGCCTACACTATTGTAAAAGTTACTACATTATAGTAACAGTAAACAATATTACACAGTGTATATCGACACAATAATAAATCACTAGAAAAAAAAAAAAAAAAAAATGATTAATGAGTGGTTGCGGTTTTTTGTTTTTGTTTATGATGTTACTAACGTTTTTTGCAGAAAACCCCTTTTCTTTAAGGGCATCTATTAATTCCTTTGGAATTACGTCGGGCACGATTCCTCTTAGAAGTACTTGCAAGCCCTTGCTGCTTTTCAATTGGTACATGTAATAATTCTTAACTTCATCCAGGTACTTGGACAATAAAAATGTATCTTTGGCTTATTGTCGACCGCGTTGTCCTGCGGGCCAAACTTACTCTTAATTTGGATGTAGCGATCCATGCCGGTCTGTATGGCCGGGGCCGCTTGTTGAATATTGGCGATATTGGCTTTAGAGCTTGCAGTTTTGGTTGTCATTGTATTTGGCGCTGCAGTCGATGACATCGTAGTCGTTACCGCGATACTGGCCGTTGCTGTAGTTGTTGCTGTTGCTTTTGCCGCCGTTACGGTAGTTGCTGCTGTTGAATTTTCCGCCGTCACTGTTGTTGTTGCTGTTGCTTTTGCTGCAGTTGCAGAAATTATATCAGTGCTTGTTGTTGGGGTTTTGCACTGAGAACTCCATGATGTAGGTGTAGGAGTGAGAAGAGCGGGTGAGCAAGACCGTGCTCTTTGGCTATTGACCGCCAAACGGTTGCTCTTTGTCGCCGTTTCATTGTTGTCGCGCGTTGAGAAATTCGAGAAATAACCGTTACTTGGGCTCATGGAGCTTCTACGCTCTTTCTTTTTTCGTCGCTCATTGAGCTATTTCGCGTGGCACTTATTTTTATAAAATAATAATGCACTTGTTTTAATCATATCACTAATTTTGTAAATCGAAAACTATTTTTTTTTCTGTTTTAGCGTCTGTTTGCTTATCTTGGAATACTCCAGTATCTTAAACTTTATTTTTTTTGTCTTTAAATCATCCACTTTCAAACACGTTCGCTCTCTACGGGAGTACGATTGATCAATTAATTGATTATTTTTAAATCGAAATAAATAGTCTTTCTATAGCTTTTTGTATTGCCTATACACCTTGGGGCAAAAAACAAAGAATGGTCACGGTTCCATAAATTCGTGCAGCCCTGGTATAAAATAATAAAATACACATCCCTGGTATACGTACGCCTGCTGGAGCAAAACGAACATCGGATTCGTGTTCAGGGGTCAAAAATACAAAATTAGGGTACTCTGATCTCCTAAGCCCGATACTTTTTTTATACCGTTGCAGAGGGTATTATAATTTTGTTTAGAAGTTTGCAGCGCAGTGAAGGAAGCATCTCCGGCCCCATTAAATATATATATTCTTGATCATCATCACCAGCCGAGTCGATCTAGCCATGTCCGTCTGTCCGTCTGTCAGTCTGTCTGTCTGTCCGTCTGTCCGTTGCTACGCAAATTAGTCTCTCAGTTTTTGAGCCATCCAAATTAAACTTTGCAGATCTTCTTTCTTCTTCTTCTTTCTATTGCAGCTATTATATATGTCGGAACGGAATATATCTTATAGCTGCCATAGGAAAGATAGGTCCAAAATGTTATATTTTCGCTTTTTTTTGAAGATGTTGGTCTACAATAAAATATATCATCCTTTAATTATATTAAAGATATACATTTTAAGTTTCATGCAAATCTTGTCGCTATATCTAATAGCTGACAAAGGGACGATTAATGGCGTATTAATTTAAATATAGCCATACTTTTTAAATTTCATCCAAGTCGGACCACTTTATATTATAGCTGACATATGAAGGATCGGTCCAAATTAGCCGTTTTTCGTTGTTTTTAATGATTTCGGATTAAAACGATATGTAAGATTCCTTATTTTTATTTTTATTTATTATCTTCAAGGGTATATAAACTTCGGCTTGCCGAAGTTAGCTTTCATTCTTGACTTGTTATGAGACTGTGTTATCAAAAAAACAAGTGGGAAAGCTACAGTCGAGTGTGGCCGACTGTGAGATACCCGGTACCCAAAGCATTGTGGGTGAAATTAAACAGCACATGAACATAAAAAAAGGAAATTTTGACAAATGAAGACAAATATTGCTAGAAACATGTTTAGCAACACTCAAAAGCAACAAATTTTTCTAGGAACATGTTGGGCAACTCTCAAAAGCAACAAATGTTGCTAAGAACATGTTGAGCAACACGCACGTGCGCTCTCTCGCTCCCTCTCACTCGCTCACTCTCTTTCTCTCTCTCTCTCTCTCTACCTCTCGAAGTTTACACAGACACTTTATTGCTTAATAACTTTTATGTTTATCATCCGATTTTACTCAAATTTTCAGAACACGTCCGCGATTGCCCAGTTATTAAGTCTATCTATTTACTTATTATTACGAAAATCATATACCGTTTTTTATGATATTCGGGGGCGGAAGTGGGCGTAGACAAATTTGAAATCAAACTTGATCTGCGTGAAACAGATTCCAATGTTGTCACCAACTTATAGTCTCTAGGATCTGTTGTTTCACACGGACGGACAGCCGGACAGACGGACAGACGGACATGGCTAGATCGACTCGGCTAGTGACGCTGATCAAGAATATATGTATATCCTTCTGCCTGTTACATACATTCTCGGTTGGCACTAACTTATAATACCCTTGTACCCTATGAGTACCAGGTATAAAAAATACCAACATTTCTTCGAAGAATATATTTTTAAGTATTGTCAAACTTTTTATAAAATGAAGAACATTAAAAACGAACACAATTTAACCATGATACAAATATACATTTTAGTCTCATTGAGAAAGCTGCCCTCAGTTGAGGACGATATTTTGACAGTCGTTCGTTTTTTGTCATTTTCTTATAAAAAAAATTTAAGTAAAGAAAAAAAAACAGAATTTGTTTGCGTTCTGGTAGCACATGGCCGCTGCGTGGGCGCACTGCTCCGCCGTCTCCACAAGAGCCAGCTTGGTGGACCATTCGAAGGCGACGCTGTTTTATTTTGCCCTGGCTTATAATTTATAATTAAAAATTGAAATATAAAATTAAAAATACAAGAACAAATATTAACTGGACAGAAAAAATTTTAAAAATATTGCTATACTAATAATACATGTTTAATTTGTAAATATTTAGTTTTATATTTGTTAAAAATCATTCTGATTTATTTATTAGGACTCTACTTTATTAGGGGACTCTACGGTTTCTCCGGCGCCAAGATCTGAAAATTGATTTTGGTAGAACACAACAAAATAAGACGAAATACTAAAAATAAAATTTATCGATAACTCGCTTGGATATCGAGATATAGCTTATCTAAATGTTAAAAAATTGGGAAAAATTTTTTTTGTGAAGTTAAATGTATTTTTGAAAAAAAAAAACGAAAATACTTAATGCAATTTATCGATTTATCGATTTTTATCGAGTTATTGAGAAATAAATGTTCTTCAATAAAATTTGTTTGTGTATTTTTATAGATTTCCGAAAAATAAATCGAAAATATTAAATAAGATTTATCGATAACTTATTTAGTTATCGAATTATAGCCACTTTAAAATCGGAAAATTAAAATAATTATGCGAATGCCGCAGGAGTAAAAATTTTTTGAACAAAAATCGCGCGATTTTTGTTCAAAAAATGTTTTCCTTTACGGGGAATAACGGCACTTTTTTTCAATTAATCATACCAATCCACTCCAGGTACTTTAAAGTATAACGGTTACATGACGTTGTCATGTTAATTAACATTAGATATTCAGATATTGGCGCCGTTAATTCGTTATATTCGTTAATTTTCCGTCTTTTAAGTGGCTAAAATTCGAAAAATAAGTAAGTCGATAACTCGATAAAAATCGATAAATCGATCAATTGCATTAAGTATTTTCGTTTTTTTTTTTCAAAATACATTTAACTTAAAAAAAAAATTAATTTTTCACTATTTTTCAAAGGTTAGATAAACTATATCTCGATAACCAAGCGAGTTATCGATAAATGTTATTTTAGTTTTTCGTCTTATTTTGACGATCTTGGCGCCGGAGAAACCGTAGACGTGCCATCGTCCTTGTCAAATCTGATGACTACCTCTTATAATTGTATCATGATTCAAACGAACAATATTCATACCCGAAATGAAAATGTGCGTATAGTGTAACCCTTACATTAATTTATATTCTTTTATTTTCAGTGTTTTATGTATATTCCGCCAATTAAAAGGTGTGGTCACACTGAATGACAAGTCATTTTTGTGTGCGAACAAATATTATAAAGTAATACATATAGTACATATGTACAATTAATTGACCTTTTTCTTTTTTTTTATCGGACGACTACCAATCATGATTATCACAGTAAAAAACCTACAACAGCAAACTTTTACCATTGAATTTGATCAGAATAAAACGGTAAGTAATGTATTTTAATATGTTATTGTAATGAAAATGCTCATGAAAAATTTTTGTTATGCTAATTCGCTGTACTATTTTGTGTATTTAAAGGTTTTGGAACTTAAAAAGAAAATATGCGAAGAGCGCGGTGCAGAATATGTTGCAGAAAAGCAAAAACTGATCTATGCCGGCGTCATTCTGATTGATGAACGCACCATTGGCTCGTACGATGTTGATGAAAAAAAGTTCATAGTGGTGATGTTAACGCGCGATGCAGCAGCGCGACCAACGGAAACAGATTCCTCAAACAGAATTTATAAAGATTCAAAGGTTGCCACAGCGGAAAATGTTGAAAAAACGGAAACTAAAACTGAAGAATTACCACAAACTGAAACGGCCCCTGCCGATGCTCCGCCACCAAGGCAAATCTCAAATTCGGATTTAATTGGCGAGTTATCAAATGCATCCTTACAATCACGCGCCGAATCGAATTTAATTATGGGCGATGAATATAACCAAACAGTTCTATCAATGGTCGAAATGGGTTATCCGCGTGAACAAGTTGAACGTGCTATGGCTGCCAGCTTTAATAATCCAGAGCGTGCCGTGGAATACCTTATAAATGGTATACCTACCGAGGATGAAAACCTATTCAATGTCAACGATGAAGCTATAAATTCAAGTTTAATTCAAGTTCCGGGTCAAAGCAACGATTCCGCAACATCGTCAGTCGAACGTCTAGGGGATTCCAATTCAGGTAACCCACTAACCCATTGCCGGCACCGAGACCAAAAAACCAACCTTAATACCTCATAAGCTAGGTAGAATATTAGTTGGCGGATTCTGATCAGCAAGAAAAGAATTTAATTATCACTGAACGGCCGACCACGTAGTAACGATGAGCACCGAGAGTGCGCGCAAGGCAACTACTATATAAACGTAGAATTGAAAATCAGCTTACGATTGTCCGATCGGGAAAAGCTATATACCAATTAAACGGTATCGCTTTAGGAAAAGGGTGTGCATACTTGGGCTTTTAAAAAAGTATTAAAGTTATTTAAGAAACTTTCCCAAAAATGATCAAAATTGGCAAAAAAAAATAATAATAGCACCAATTTGTGAAAGTGTATTTTAAAATTGAAACACGACGAAACCGTAAATATGTTTTGAGTTAATCGTATTAAGCTATTAAAACTCAGTATATATTTTTCATTTAATAATTAATTAAGAAACATACACCTGCCATAAAAAGTCTGCGTACAAACCTTACGCCAAACTTTGACGGCAAAAAAAATATATTCGTATTGAAGATATCGCCTTGATTTTTTATATTAATAACTCATCTATTAGCAATAAACATAACTATTCATAACATAAATCAACAACTTTTTTAATTAAAATTAAGAAACAAAAAATTCCCATTTTTTGGGCAAGAAAAAGTCTGCGTACTACAGCAAAGAACGTCAAATTAACGGTAATTAAAGCATTTTAATTGGTTTTTTGGAATTGATACCTGTAAACCAAAAATAAATGAATACTTGTTATGTTTATTGCTAATAGATGTGTTATTAATATAACAAAAAAAAATCAAGGCGATATCTTCAATACGAATAAATTTTTATTGCCGTCAAAGTTTGGCGTAACGCTTGTACGCAGACTTTTTATGGCAGGTGTATATAGCCATTAACGGATGTCTATCCACCTGGTATAGAGTCTAGATGGTCCTGGCGTTTGGAAAATTTCACTCCAGGACTCATTAATTGATTTCCAATGTGATCTAATGGTTGTTGACTTGGAAGCAGTAACTGCCCTATTGATATCAGATCTCAAAATTTCCATAAAATTTAAATCAAGCTACTGTTAAGGGCGCTTTAAAACTAACACAGAGCCGTTCCTTTGCTTTTATCCTGTTTTTTTTTTTTTTTTTTGCCTGTTGCGAGTAAAAGTTATGTGTTTACATTTTTGTTCGTTAATTTTAATACGCCAGTCAGATAGCCACTTCTCAACTGCCATGAGGTGATTTGCTAGCTGTGTTGTTGCTCGGGTTGGGCACCTCGAGCGGCTTAGGATCGCAGTGTCGTCAGCGAACGTGGATGTTGTTAGCCGCTCGTTTGTAGGGATATCCGCTGTATAAAGGACAACAAGAGTAGGCCCAAGTGCACTTCCTTGTGTGTTTTGATTTTATGCATGAGGCCATTTAGCCAGACTCGATCGAAAGCTTGAGATACATCGAGGAATATTGCGCTGCAGTATTCCCGATGCTCGAAGGCTGTGCGTATCTCTGATGTTATTCGGTTGACTTGTTCGATGGTTCCATGGTTTTGATGGAAGCCAAATTGATGAGCCGGGATAACATTGTGTGCTTCCAGATGTGGTATTATGCGTGTTAGCAGGCATTTCTCGAACAGTTTGGATAGACACAATAATAGACTTATTGGTCTGTAGGATGACGGGACTGTGTAGTCTTTTCCGGGCTTCGGTATCATTATGATGACAGATTTTTTCCATTTCCTTGGGTAGTAGCCGAGACATATAATTATTGAAGATTTTACAAATAACCTCAATAGCAGAGTTTGAAAGTTCAATTATCATTTTTGGAGTTATTAAGTCATCGCCCGGAGCCTTTTTTGGTTTCAGGTTCCCAATGACTTTTGCGATCTCATTTGGCTGAAACAATGTTGGTAAGGACAATGTATTAGTTTAAGTTTGTGGTAGGACAAGTGGACTAATAACCGGGCTCGGCTGGAAGACGCTTCGGAGATGTAAAGCTAATGTTTCGGATCTATCTTCGTCGCTGCGGGCCCAGCAACCTGATGTTTTTCTTATCGGGGTGACTGTTTCGATTGGAGAGGTTAGGTTTGGGTGAGCCCTCCACAAAGGATTCCTTGTACTGGTTGGCGAAAGTTTTTCGATGTATTTGTGCGTTTTTAGCGTCTTGTTTCAGAGCTCGATATAGTAAGCGAGTGGCTTCCTTAAAAAGGCTCTGACGAAAGCTTTCTCTCCCTTTCTCATCTACTGCTTTCTCTTCTGTCGATCCTGGGTTCTCTTAGAGCTTTTGTAAGGGATCTAAACGATTCCTTACAAGGCATTACATTTGAGATTACATATTTTATATGAATTTGAGATCGCTCTCACAGTTAAGGGAACAAGAACAAGCGACTAAAAAACAAACCAGCGATCAGTGCTCACTGCCCTGCTCATGCATAAAAGTTGAAGACACTCGAAATCATAACTGTAAGACATTAGCGTTTTGCTCACATTTGCTTTGAGTGCACTGTTCACTTATCTACGCAAAATTTTTAGGTGTCTGGTGAAATAGAATCGACGCTTACTGTTTGAGTGAGTGACGAAATGCAAAAACACGAAACACGGAAAACGATTTTTGCGTTTGGGTGTGTTATTCTTTTCTGGCTGTTTGTGAGTGCGACAAGCACTCCAAGTTTATAAGTGTGATTTGGGTGCCAAAAAGTGACACCCTTGACGTTCTCTGGATTGTACCTACTCCTTAGTATATCAGCACACTTGCCCCTCCATGCTTAATGGCTGTTGTGGCATAGAGAGGTTGGCTATTTGTGTTTTTTAGATGTCTGACTTACGATCGAGATCTCTTTCCACCAAAAACCCCACTTTGCTTTTATCTGACCACAAAAAATTCCTTAATTTTCATGTTGCTAAGCTAATGTCCTGTGTAAAGCAATATGTCTCTGAATTAAAGGTGGTTTCTTCTTTAGGCCGCAGACTTTTGGGTTATGTTGCCTGAGATATGTGTGAACTGTTTGCTCTATTGCAATCGTTTTAGGCAACTTTCAAGCTCAGACTTTTTTAACAAAGACTTAGGTTCAAATATAATATAAGAACATTAAATTCTGAAGAAAATACAATTTGATTCACTCCGATATGTTGCAAAGTTTTTTTTAATGAAAGCAAAAAACCCAAAAAATCAGAAGTGGAGAAAAGGCAGTCTAAAGCTTCCGATGTGGCTGGAAGCCAGCCTTAGTTCCGCGCTTACAAGCTCGATTTGAGGCACTTATAGTTCAAATTCGAATATTTTTATAGCATATTTCCCAGATGATAAGCTCTTTATTATAGCAACAAAAAATGTTGGTCGCAAAATTAAAAAAAAAAGATCAGTTGATCAGTTAGTACCATTCCTTATGTAGTTTTTGACTCTACACAGTAAGCACAAAGCTAAAAACTTTTTTTATTTTTCGGGCTCTGCAGTCATGCTTTTAAGGTCGTATCTAACAGGTAGACAACAAGCAGTCGTGTCTGGGTCTAGCACTTCTCGCTTTAGTTCCAAGGATCCGTGCTAGGCCCTTTATTGTTCACTATCCGTGAAGTTATACAAAAACACTTCCACTGAAATTTAGGCGCCAGAGAGGCGGCACATGAGAGCAATGCATCAACAATTTAAAGGAAATTGTGAACTTCTACTAAGTGAAAAAGTTTTGAATTAAATGACTGACGAAACGGAAAGTTCAGAGTTTGAGATCTAATTTTTGTCAGTGTATTCCCCTTGCTCGCACATTTTGGGTAGCTCATGACTGCGACGGGTCGAGACGGTAGCGGTTGTTGTTTTTTATCGCCTACCTGCTCAGTGCCCCTTTCCGTTATGTTTCGTACCTAACTCTGATCTATGTTATTGGATACCAAATGTTACCTTGTGATGTTTATTTTTACGCTGATAATGTGCAGTCCTATGTAAGTAAGCCTCTATGTCAGATTAATGATTGTAATACCTTGTTCCTCAAATTAATATCTTTACAATTGAAAATGGACTATGTCTAAGCCCAAAAAAGAGCAAGTGTACACTACGCAACTCCAGAATTTATTAATTGTCAATAACTCTACGAAGAAACTGCAGATAACCTGGCTATCACCTTTAATAACAACAAGTAAGAAAGCTAAAGTCGAGACTGCTCGACTGTGAGATACCCGGTACCCAAACATTTGACGGTTAATTAAAAATTATATTGCCGCTCGAATTAGCTCCCGACTTAATATATTATTTGTCATATATTAAATCGGGACCCAGGGAACACCACGGGAAAGCCATTGCAAATAAATGGGTAAACCATTTATTCATTTATTACAATTAAATTCTATTACAATAAACAAATCGCCTTCTTATTGAAAAAGTGTGAAAGCTATGAGAAGTAACAATCGCTGTATATTACGCAACATAAAGCATAGCCCAGCGATGGGCAAGCGTTTTTTATGCAAGAAAGTTCTGAGTTCTAAACCCGCCCATGCCAAAGAATTTTTTTTACATTTTTATTTCAGACTCTTATTCATTTTTTCTTC
>VNJW01001509.1:0-15658 GCA_008042615.1 Drosophila auraria | reverse complement strand
CTGTTCTTGGTACTCTTTGTGTAGAGCGAATCTGTGCTAAACGGGTTCGTCTCGATTCATTTCTTTCTGCACGTTCGTCTTGCGTTTGACTTTCATGGACATTCCGACTTTATGTTAATGTATTTTAGTTGCTATCGTAGCAACGCGCGCCGGATAACTAAATAATTTCATTTATACGTTGAATATAATTATTTTTCCTACTGAATTTTAAATGTAGCCTACTAAGATTTTGCAAAATTCAGCTCTACGCCTGGCTCAACTCTAACATGGCTGTTTAAAGGGTTTTTCCGGCAATTATTCGAATGTTTCTCGCCGTAAAAACCATCCTTGAACTCCAACGAACATTTAAAAAAAAGAATTATCGAAATCGGTTCAGCCGTTCACACGTGTTGCCATGACAACGCAAAACGGGTTTCATTTTTATATATATAGATATTTAGATAAATTTGTAAAGGCAAAGTAATTATCATTTAAAAATACCTTTCCAACGACATATAGCACGTTTCAGTAACTTTAGTCGTTCAGAAGTTATGGGCGCGAGAAATCGATATTTTTCCTATTTTCCCGCCTAAGAAGCGAGAAAAGCAAAAAGTGGATCAAATTAAAAGCAAACATTTTAAAATGTTTTTTTAAATTTAAAATATTGTACGTTTTTATGGGTTTAAAGTTTATTGCAATTGTGCACGTCTCTATATGACTCTACATGAATTTTTACATAAATATATGTAAAGTGCATCTAAAAGGCTAGGTATATGGGATCTTTGCTACTAATTTTAATGAGTAATATCTCGAGAAAGCGAATTTTCCCAGATATGTGATATATACCTAAAGTTGAGCCATCTCAAGGGCTATATGGCGTTGAGTGACTATCAAAATCGTTAGAGCCACTTTTGAAAGAATTACAAAAACTTAAAAAAAAGAAATTTAATTTAATAATAAATTATTTAATATTATATTTAGATTAATTATGTCCAGGCAAAGCTACTATCATTTCAAAATAATTTCTAACGACATATAGCACGTTTCTGTAGCTTTAGTCGTTTAGAAGTTATGGGCGCGGGAAATCTAGCTTTTTTAACTGTTTTCCAGCCAAACTAGCGGGAAACTTTAAAAGTCGTAGAACAAAAAATGTTTAACTCGAGCTGTTTAATAAAATGAAAGTAGTTCCAGGAGTCTAAAACAAAAAAATCGACAGACAGACAGACAGAGGACAAACGTTTTCATTTCGGAAAGGCCTTTAAAATCTTGTTTATTGAATATCTTTTGAACGGAGTATCGGATCAGGAGTTTTGCTCCACCGACCCCAATAGCTCCAATTTTCAAAATTTTCAATTTTGCACTTTCACTTACATTTCTCCTAAACTAATCCGTTTTTGAAAAATTTTAGTATGCAGTTTCAAAGAGGTTTACAATACCTTTCGATCAAGATATAAATGGTTCTGATCGGACTATCGTAGCAGATTTCAATTCTACGGCTGTAATAGTAGTCTCCTTGCGCACCACAGTCTCGGTGCTCATCGTCACTACGTGGACTGCCGTCCACAGTGATTTCAGGTCTTTGTGGAAGCTATTAAATATTGTAAACAAGTCATCCACATACTTTGTTAAAACCTCGTATTTTTTATTGTATTTAATGCCTCTTCCATGATGATATCTGCTACGATTGGTGACGCAGGAGATCCCATTGGTAAACCTTTTAATTGTATATACTATGTATTATCCTCATATTGGAAATATCTGTTGTCCGTTATGTAAAAATGTGTAATGTCCATAAATCTGTCTATAATCTTTTTTTGAATGGCTTCAAACCGTCGGAATACTGGGGAATAATGAGACTACGTCAAAGGATATTTAATTTTCATCGTCAAATATGTACTGGTCATCAAATCAAATCTGTCCGCGTCGATCTTGTCTTACAGTCGAAAGAGTTTTGTTTTTGTTTGGTCCAATTGTTTTGTTAGTGTTTTTATGTTTCCATGTTTAACTGTGATAAGTAAGTTAAGTAATTTTAAATTGTATAACTCTGTGTGTCGCACGCTACACATAATGGAAGTTACTTTTAAATTTTTTTAATAAAGCATTCAAAATAAATATCTAAAATAAATCTGAGATTAAAAGAGTGCTTAAATAGCTTGTTTGAAGTCAAAAAAGTTGATGATTTTCTAGCAAACACCGTGGACCCATTGTGTCGCACGCTACACTTTTTTAACTATCATACAACATCATTCCTATCAAAAACATCATATTTTCTTGAAAGGCAAATTATTCTGTACTTAATAGATATCAAAGAGAAGATTTGGTAGAAAAAGTGCAAGCATTTCGTATGTTTTGCATGCGAAAAATTAAATAAAGCAAGAAAGGAAGATAACTTCGGTAAGCCGAAGTTTCTATACCCTTTCAGCCTGCACTTGGATCATTGAATCATCATTGGATCATTGAAAATCGATCCTTTTTTGATGATGTAAAAAAAAAATATCAAAATCATACATTTTTATATAAATCGATCGATCCCTTCTATGGCAGCTATATGATATACTTGTCCGATCTTAATGAAATTAAAACCATAATTCTAGAACTGTAAAAAACGGGTACGGGCGATATGTCACTTTTAAAAGTAGCGCCCGTGGGCTTTATGTCATTTTTAAAAGTGTCATAACGCCCAAAATTCCTTAAAACTTGTCAAGTGCATCAGCAATCAATGAGATTACCGATAAGAAAAATACCGTTTATTATGTTATCTCTCTGAGCATTTTTTAAGTTTTCGGCACAATAATCTTAATAGTAGGTTTATCACTAATCTTCAAGCGAAATGGAAGCTGTCGTTCCGTACGAGTATAAAATTGTACCGAGCTTTCGAAAAAATTCGAAATTGAAAAGTTGAATTTGAAAACAAATTTTTTCCTGCGGCGCTTTTAGTAGTCCCAACTTTATCATTTATTAAGAACAAAATTTCTTACATTTTCCTTAACAATGAGCTAGAATTAGGGCGGTTAATTAACTGAAACAATATTGAAAGTTACATATCGCCCGAAGGAGTTGAAAATTCGTTGAAAAACAGAGAAGTTATAATTTTTGATTCATTAATTTTCCGATCATTCCTATGGCAGCTGACTTATATAGTAACTGCAATAGGAAGAAGAATATTTGCAAAGTTTCATTCAGTTAGCTCAAAAATAAAAAAAACCCGTTTGCGTAGAAACGGACAGACAGACGGACAGACGGACATGGCTAGATCGACTCGACTGGTGATGCTGATCAAGAATATATGTATGTATGTATTAGAGGGCTGCATAACACCATTCTCTTTGTTTGCATTCAGAGTACTCATTCGTTTTAGTAAGTATTCAGAATACATGCCATTCAGTTGGTCGCGTTCTCTTTGCGTTCACTTCGTATGTGTTCGGATTTTTAGGCGCCCGATCGAAATGAACTGAACGAATTCGTTCAAAGCCTGAATGAAGCCGATAAATTTTCAATAGAAATTCAGAGTACTCAGAATACTCTTTATGTTGTCATTCTGTAAAATGAGTTCGGACAGCGCGGAGGTAAGTCTTAGTTTTATGTGTTTGTGTATTATTATGTGCGTGTGCGTCTTATTTAATAATATTGTAGCATTTGTCTAAAATGAATATATATGTAAAATATTTAGCTCACACACATACGCAGACAAGACATTCGAATCACCCATTCACTTTACTCGGACTTCACTTCATTTGTTTCAGAATGTGCCGTTTGAATTGAATGTATTGAAGTCGGGCAACGAGCGCTTCCAAATGCACGATCATTTGCAAACGAGCCGAATTCACTTCGATCATTTCAACATGAATGGTGTTATGCAGCCCTCTAGTATGTACATATATACTTTATGGGGTCGGAAATGCTTCCTTCACTGTATTGCAAACTTCTGGACAAAATTGTAATACCCTGCAACGGTATAAAAATGCTCTTAAAAATACAAAAAATTACCTAATTTTAGTTTTTCAATTTTTTTTGTCCGATTTTTAGATGAAAGCACTAAGATATGCAATGTAATTTGGATTTGAAGTTTTTTTTTATACATATACACACAAAAATATGATGATAATGAACATTTTACTTTTCGAGCCTGGTAGACCATTTGCAGGATTTGCCCATATGTCCGTATATTATTTCCGCTTATTGGTAATAAAATTATTTTGTCGCTGAGCAAAGAAATATTTTGTTTTTTTAACTGTGAAAAATTCTTTCTTTAGCAAAAATAATACCCAATAACCTAGCAACGTTTATTTCATTTGAAATCTGATAAACCGTTCTCCCGAAATCGTGACTAATGCAAGGTATTTGAAAGAAAAGGCTGCAGTTTGTATTTGACTTTCTTATTTTTATATTTTCTGATTTTAAAGATTTTCAAAATTTTGTAAATTATTGTTTACATTGGCGAAATATATTTATTATTGAAGGGAACTTTTAAATGTTTTATATTAAAAAATAATGTATTGTAACAAATTCTCAAAAAAATAGAATTTAAATAAATCTCCTCTTTCATATATGTATGTATGTTTTCGCGATACATGTTTGTAAGACCCCTTAAGCTCTTTGGGAATTAAACATTTTTAATTCTAGTATTATTTAGCTTGTATCTCATATTATTATCGGTGCAGGACGTACGTAATGAAACCGACTGACATGTAAAATGTATTGCCCAGAAGCAAGTCCTCCTGCGGATGGGGAGGCTGTGGAGGTGGACGAGTGCGCTGTAAAGTTTTGCCATTAACGGCCCGGCAACAATTTGGACAAGTAGCTGCCAAGCACCAGAGATACCTCAGACATAAGGCCGCGGGAGCTGGGAGCTGGGCTTTTCATGGCCCATTATGCCAACAGTGTGTAACAATTTGGAGGAAGAAGAAGGAAGCCCGCCGGGAACTGAATTTGTTTGCATTTATATTTGATGTTCGTCCAGCAGAAGGACACATTTTCGCGTTGACGACTCGCTGGCAACCTCAGTGGCCCTTTTAATATTTTGTACAATTAATTGCTTGTCGCTGGTGGCTAATTAAATAGCGCCAAGCCAGAACTAATTTACATGATCGTGACACGCAAGCATATGGTCGGTGTCCGGGCCATGTTCACATGGAGAATTTTGCCACCTGCAAGGTGTGCGAAGTTCTCTTGTCAATTATAATTTTCTTTGAGCAATTTCAACGGTGTCGAATGCCACGTCAGTGTCAAGGCTCTGCGGCAATTAGGCGAGCGGGACCCCATTTGTAGGATTTCCATATTCCCATTCAATAAATGCAAAATGCGGGGCAATTACCATTGAGGATATTTCTGTCACTAATTGCTCATGTACGTCGGGTGAAGGTCGATGTTGACGTACAAGTCCATTCTATTCACCCTGCACAATGACAGCCACCTGAAAAGGTAACAGTAACTAACATAAGATTAAAGGGGTGGTTTTTGGTACTAAATGCATTCTTTAAAGAATATTCTCCAAATTGTATAATTATTAAAACTAGACTTGTTGTTCGAAGTGTGAAATTTTAAATATTGTCTAAATCATTAATATATGGCTTAAAATTTTTAAAAAGAATACAAAATTAAGAAAGCTACATTGGAGAGTTTGAGGTAAACTGTCTAATTATGCTCTAATTATTGGGAATACAAAATGCTGATAGGCATAAAAATGGTTGTTTAATACCCCATATGTATATCAGACGGAGGTGATGATTAAGCTATTCATAATTCCCTTGTACCGGCTTTCTCTCTGTACAGCTCTGTAGAACTAAATTTTCATATTAAGTTCCTGTTTGGTTTTAAGGAACTTATATCTGAAAAATATGTTTGACATAAATCAGTCGTGTTAAACTTTTTTCAATTCTTGATACGGCCTTGAACTGGTTATAGACTATACAGCAAGTATGAGTACATTTTGTCTGAGACTTGAGCTCTGTATTTCCAAATATTTGCCAACTTCGCCGAACTTATTTTCAGGGGTAATTTGGAAAGTCAATTAGACATTAAGACAGTTAATTATGGACACGCCCACGCAGACACCTTCGCCTGAAAAGGGGGAAAACTTTTAAAAACTCATTAATGCATAAATTTAGGGGCGCTTAAATAGCGGGGCGCAAAGTCCGGAGCAGCCCATAAGCAGTTCTATTCCGGATTAGAATCCCGGAGCCTAGTCGATGGCGAGCCTTCAGTTCCACGGCAACTCCGATGCGGACGTCAGTTACGATGTCGCCTTGGATCCGGTTCGTGACTCAAACCTGTTCCGCCTGCTGATGGGCCTTCAGCTGGCGATGGGAATGGTGCCGTCGCCCAGATTGCCCAAGTGGTGGCCACGCTGGCTGAGATCCGGCGGGAGGCTGTTAGCCCGGATCTACTGCTCGATGGTGATCTTTACATCCCTGCACCTCGGCGTGCTGTTCACCAAAACGACGTTGGACGTCCTACCGACGGGCGAGCTGCAGGGCATAACCGATGCTTTGACAATGACAATTATCTACTTCTTTACCGGTTACGGCACGATCTACTGGGGCATCCGGTCGAAACGCCTGCTAGCCTACATGGAGTACATCAACCGGGAGTATCGCCACCATTCATTGGCAGGCGTAACCTTCGTGAGCAGCCACGCTGCCTTCCGGAAGTCCAGAAGCTTCACAGCCGTGTGGATAATGGCCTGCCTGCTGGGCGTCATCACCTGGGGCGTCTCGCCCCTGATACTGGGTATCCGGACGCTGCCGCTGCTCTGCTGGTATCCCTTTGACGCCATGGCTCCTGTCACCTACACGGCAGTGTACGCCACCCAGCTTTTTGGCCAGATCCTGGTGGGCGTCACTTTCGGCTTCGGGGGAGCATTGTTCGTGACCTTGAGCCTGTTGCTCCTCGGCCAGTTCGATGTGCTTTACTGTAGCCTGAAGAACCTGGATGCCCATGCCAAATTACTGTCCGGGGAATCAGTGAAGGATCTCAGGTAAAATGATAGTTTTTAGCTCAAGTGAGTTCTCTTTTTAAGCAGATTTTCAACCGATACTTAAGATTGCTGCAAAGGGAGTTGTTGCTAGAGGACTCCACACGGGAGCTAAACCAATATGCCGTGCTGATGGAGCACCCAACAGACTTACCGACACTTTGTGCAGGACGCCCTAGTCCCCGCCAGGTGAATGGGTTCCGAGACGCCCTGGTCGAATGCGTGCGGTTGCACCGATTCATCCTTCACTGCTCCATGGAACTGGAGGACCTATACAGCCCGTACTGCCTAGTCAAGTCTCTCCAAATCACCTTCCAGCTGTGCCTGCTGGTCTTCGTGGGCGTGTCCGGGACTCGCGAGGTACTGCGTATCGTTAATCAGCTGCAATATCTAGGACTGACCGTCTTCGAGCTGCTGATGTTCACCTACTGCGGGGAGCTGCTTAGCCGGCACAGCGTCCGGTCCGGAGATGCCTTCTGGCGGGGCGGCTGGTGGAAGCACGCCCACCACACCCGCCAGGACATCCTTATCTTTCTGGTCAACAGTCGACGCGCAGTCCATGTAACCGCCGGCAAGTTTTATGTAATGGACGTGAATCGTCTGAGATCGGTAAGAAGTTACAATAGGCAGAGACTAAATCTCCAAGTAATCTTAATTTCTTAATTTGTAATCTTAAATTTCTACAGGTTATAACTCAGGCTTTTAGCTTCTTAACTTTGCTGCAAAAACTAGCGGCCAAGAAAGCCGAAACGGATCTTTAAGCTGGAACCGCGTTCGTTAACATTGCTTGCTCACGTTGCTATTTATTCTGCACATTAAAAACAAGTCGAGTAAAATGCAAATAATATTTGCGTTTCCGCGTCTCATTGTTTGCTTAACATTTAACAATTTACAGCACAAAGGGGATGTGACGAGGGCTTGCCCCCAGCTCACCCGCTAGCCGGCATAAGTCTAAGTCCCATGTCTCTTTTGCCTTTGGCATGATGATAAAAAGCTCTTTCCCAAGAAAAGGGGGAAGTTTCCATCTAAAAAATGTTGGTAGGCATTCAGCCAGACACAATTGGGTGCCCTTTCAGTGGAGAATATGTTTAATGGCCCGACTTTCTGTACTACTATAATAATAAACAACAACCTTTTGAGTCATTAATAAAGAACATTGTGGCAAGAAATAATCCCCTTATTCGTTAGTGACGATTCTTAGATCCATCATAATAAGTTGTCAACGCACCAAGATATTTATTATTATTATTTCAAACTGCATCGAAATGTCGATGGCGTTCTGCTTTTCCTATTGAATAAATAATAAATGAAAAGTAAGTGCTAGATTTCTCCATTTTTAAGTATCCCTCTTACTAATTTGATTATTTACTCTTATCTTTTAATAAAAAATTAAAAATGTCCAGCTTAAATGACAGCAAACAATTTTCCCGACAAATGCCTTTGTCGAAAAATTGGCTTAAATAAACCCTTTGACAAGGCAGAACCGTGAATTAAGCTAATGTACTCACTCAAAAATGGAATCGCTACGATGCCTACGCGTATCTGTTGAGCCAAGTTCTCAAATTTTAAAAGAAGCCTAAAAGTCGCCTTTAATTTTGCGATTGCACGCTGTAAGCACACAAACTTATGGCAAAGTTTTCAACTCATTTGCGCTTTGCATTTTTCATTGTGTCACAGACACAGATACTAACACCCCCGATCCACCTAAGGCCACATGAGGGGAAAAGTTTTCCTTCTTTTCTGGGTGACTTGCCATAACTTTGGATCTGAAATCTGGAATGGGACGGAATGGTAAGGGATAGGTCTACCCATTGCTCCATTGCTACGTGTGTATTTATAGAGACTCATTTGTTTCAGTTTTTGCCGCCTACTCTGGGCGCTTGGCTGATTACATTTTTGTTCCTTTGTATTGTTGTGCTTTTTGTGCCTTCGCCCAGCTCCGTTTCGTTGCGGAAATGCCATTCACTTTTTCTACTTCCGCTTCCACGTCCTTTTCACGCTAACTACCTTTATGCGTGTCTGCTGGAGCCAGCAGGGTATTTATATTACATGATATTTGATAAACGCAGCGAACAGTTAAGCTTTCTCCCGTCGACAAATGTCCTGGCCATATTTTCCTAGAAAATGTCAGCCGCTGCCATGGCAACCGTCCCTGAATTTTGCAGAGCCCTGCACGGCATGGTCTCCGGGGCATAACGGCGGCCAAAGCGTCCGGGATTAGCATTTGAACTGGAAAAATAATGCATTCAATGACTACTGCATTTTCAAGAAGACAAAAGCCCCCAGATGGAAACTTAAGCTGGGAGAATGGTCAGATTAACCAAGTCATCTAAAGCTATTGTAAATAATAAGCAGGGGACCTAAATATAAGTAGACCTTAATAAAGGTGTAATGTTACTGCAATTATACAAAACTTTAATTGATAAAATTGCTTTCAGTTAATGCAAAGCATAATTATAATGAACCTCAAACTATACTTACATACCTTTTAAAAAGGAAAATAAAAATTTAGAAATAAACCCCATAACTTATTGAAAACAAGA
Organism: Drosophila auraria; assembly: GCA_008042615.1. Taxonomy (NCBI): domain Eukaryota; kingdom Metazoa; phylum Arthropoda; class Insecta; order Diptera; family Drosophilidae; genus Drosophila; species Drosophila auraria. The sequence goes on along the minus strand of VNJW01001509.1, from coordinate 6,163 downwards.
AAGGAAGTTAAAAGAGTCAAAAAGAGTCGGAAAGCTACAGTCGAGTGTGACCGACTGTGAGATACCCGGTACCCAAAGCGTTGTGGAAGAATTAAAAGACACATGGCCATGGAAAAAAACAAAAAATGTTGACAGATGAAATGATGATAGGAACATGTTGAGCAATAAGCATTGGTGCTGCCAACACAGAAGAAAAAAAGCATATACAGAAACTTTATTGTTTAATAACTTTCATGATTATCATCCGATTATACTTAAATTTTCAGAAAATGTCTGCTCAAGCATATTCATTAATTTAATCTATTAATTTTAATTAGAAAATAACGAGTATAGCTTGTTTAACGTTTTATATGATTTTTGAGGGCGGTAGAGGACGTGGTCAAATTTTAAAACAAACTTGATCTGTGGCAACAGATTCGAATGTTGTCACCAAATTTGGTCTAACTCTTGGACAGACGGACATGGCTAAATCGACTTGGTTGGTGACGCTGATCAAGAATATATGTATAGTGACCTGTTTTTATTCATCCCAGCCGAACAAATGCCCCGTCTGGCGACGAAGGGCAACGCTTAAATAATAATTAAAGAATGAAGCAGGTTGTTCTTTATTCAGTAAATTTCAGCTTAAGACTAAATTCATTTTACAAAGATCTTACTTCACAGCCCTTGTTTACATAATTTGTATTTTTTATTCTTTATCTTTTATGTGAGTATGCCACTATATACTTTATACACCCAGAAAAATCCATTGCCTAAAATGCTGCCAAATTGCCTAATGGGATTATTTTAGGTAATAAAAACTGACCAAAATTTTAGGAAATATTTGTCCAATGTGCCATATTTATACCCGGTACCCATAGGGTACAAGGGTATTATAAGTAAGTGCCAACCGAGAAAGTTTATAACAGGCAGAAGGAGTCATCTCCGAACCCATAGAGTATATATATTCTTGATCAGCATCACTAGCCGAGCCGATTTAGCCATGTCCGTCTGTCCGTCTGTCTGTTTGTCCGTCCGTCTGTCCGTGTGAAACAACAGATCTGAAAGACTTTAAGAGGTAGAGTTACCAAATTTGGTGACAACATTGGAATCTGATGTACGCAGATCAAGTTTGTTTTAAAATTTGGCCACGCCCACTTCCGCCCCCGAAAATCATAAAAAACGTTATATTAGCTAAAGGCGTGATTTACGGCTTAAGGTAAATAGATTAGACTTAATAATAAGGCAATCGCGGACGTGTTCTGAATTTTAGTAAAATCGGAAGATAAACATTAAACAAAAAAGTTTCTGTGTATACTTATTCTTCCTTTTAAGAGAGGGAGAGAGAGTACGTGCGTGTTGCTCAACATGTTCCTGGCAACATTTTTCTTTGTTGGGTGTGGCTCAACATGTTTCCAGCAACATTTGTCTTCATTTGTCAACATCCCATGTTCAAGTGCTATTCAAATTCCTCCACAATGCTTTGGGTACCGGGTATCTCACAGTCGGTAGCGACTGTAGCTTCGCACTTGTTATACCTGGTACCCATAGGGTACAAGGGTATTGTAAGTTAAACATAGAAGTCATTAAACAATTAAGTTTCTTGGTAAACTTCTTGTGAGAGAGAGAGAGAGAGAGAGCTGCCCAACATTATTTGCCAACATTTTGTTTTTCCCTTGTTCATGTGCTGTTTAATTTCAACCACAGTGCTTTGGGTACGAGGTATCTCACAGTCGGTAACACTCGACTGTAGCTTTCCGGCTTGTTGTTTTTGTTCTTTTACTCTTATTTTTTTTATTTTATTCATTTATTTATTTATTACCCAAAAATTAAAAGCATAAGGTTTGAGCAATCAGTTATATCAGATACAGTATCGGAGAACCGGACAAACAAATAGCAAGAATAATATGCAAACAAACGTTTGAATTTAAAATTGCTTATTAATAACCTGACATATAGCTGGTATTATAAGTTTTATTATAAAATTAATTAAATTTTTTTACCAGAGCTTCAACAAAGTTTATCAAAATTAGGTCAATGTCAATCAATTTCCTTTCAGTTGCCAGCGTGCCTTTCCAGTTGCCGATGCCGCTCCCATTACCCCAGAGTCCTGTCAGCGTCCTGGCAATGGGCCAATGAAAACTGTGTGAGTGCCCGCATAGAATTGACAGGATCTAGCCGCAGGCATTGCTGTCAATATCCCACCAAATACTCCCACCGCCTATCGGAGGCCAACTTTGAAGTAGCCTACTGAATTAAATTAACAAAGGCATGCCAGCCAGCTGGCGGTATTTTAATTGAAAGCAATCAATATAAGGTAGCAGGATGTCAACTCGTGCTGCCAAGAAAGCTGAAGGAAATAAGGAGAGCTGTCCGGACTCGAAGGAAATTATGATTGTCAAATAGAGCGACACTGATTTGGCATTTTAATTTTTCCAGAAATATTATTACCTCTTTTATACATTTTGTATAACTATACAGTGGAATGGTCGCCAAACCCCCCAACAATAACAAAAATATTAAATAAAAATAATAAATAATTTATTATTAAATATGTATTTAATATTTAATAATCTTAAACTAGATAAAGAATATAACATAACTCAGGCTAAGTAACCCTCACTTAATGGCATTGTAAAAGTCAAGCAGATTGAATTCACACTTCTGAAAGGTCCAGACACCTGATGAAATAATGTTTTATCACCCACTCGGTGGGCGGTAATCGAATCAGGACAACCCTCCCCCCAGCTAGGCTAATGTCAAAGGTCCCCATTGTTGGGTAATTACATTATTACTCCATATTACATTTGCATGTTGTCCCCATCATCTGGGCGAGCAATGGAATGTGCTTCTGAATTTCAAACATAATTGCCTTTGGATTGTGCAATATTTCGTATATGCAATGTTAGTCCCCAAACAAACAGGTAAATATGGTTTCGTGCGTGTTCGTACACATTTATGTACTTATGTATTTACAGTGGCTTTGATGCATCATATTAAGCCTTAACGAGAAAGAAAGCTAACTTCGGTAAACCGAAGTTTATATACCCTTGCAGTCAGCAATTGGATCATTGAAAATCGATCCAATTTGGTAATGTAAAAAAAAATGTCAAATTATGTAAATTTTGTAAATTTTACATTTTACATGTAGAATTTTACATTTTCATATAAATCGACCGATCCCTTCTATGGCAGCTATATGATATAGTTGTCCGATCTTAATGAAATTAAAACCGTAATTCTAGAACTATAAAAAACGACTATATCTCGAAATTTATAGAAATTCGTGTAACGGCCCAGGTTTTTATTTACAAATATATGCAGCTAACTTTGTTCGAACTCAAACATATTCCAGACAAAGCTTGTTTTTCTGGAAATTTTCGCTATAAAAGCGCCCACGCGGCTTTAGTCGATCTTTTCCAACTGACCAAAAACTCCGCTACGCCGCTATTGTGTTTTTTCAAAGTGCGACAAAACACAAAGATATTAATTCGAAGTGAAATAATCGCGCCAACGCGCTTAAACAAATTGTGCGTGTGGTCGCGAAATACAGTGCGAATAATTTTTTTGGAAAAATTATATCTCGGCCGCAGTTGGCCAGAGAAAACTCCCTGGAGGAAGGTCTGGAAAATTTCCATGTAGACCTTGCCGACTTTTCCGAAAGTTTGGCCTGTAGCGCTCCAACATAACCCCTTCGTCCACGTTACCAATACACGTGTCGAGAAAGCCAGAAGAAGAGCTGCATTGGACCTAGTCAATAATACTGGACTTGCCACCAATAAAAGGAAAATCTAAAACGGATCTACAGGAAAATAAAAGGAAACGCATTAACAAAATAAAACCAAGCCAGGGAGAAGTCGTCAGGCAGAGCAGTTCACTCCGAGTCCGCCCCTGTCCTAGAGCAGCAGCAGCGCCGCAGCGCTGTCGACCACGCCAAAGTCAACGGTAGCAGCATAGGCAGTGCAGAAGCAGAGGAAGCGAAAAAGCTTGCCAGGAGCGGCTCCGAGCGCACCGCGGGTGTTAGGCAAATGTTTTTTTTGTTTTTAAAATTTGTTGTTGTTCTGCTGAACGCAAACTCTTGTTGGCTGGTATTTAAATACTTGATTAGATAACAAAGAGTGTTTCGATTAAAACATTGATGTAAAAATATATGCACTGAAAGTTAAAACCCCCAAAAGTTAAAAGTTAAAATAACGAGTTCAAATCACAATTTACAATCAAAATTTAAAATCACTAATTAAAATCCCAAGTTAAAATAAAAATTTAAAATCTAAAGCTAAAATTACAAGTTAAATTCAGTTAAGGTTATTATGAGAAGTTAGGTTCTTATATAAAAGCTTTCTTATTGCCCCCAAAAGTCTCTATTATCATCACCACGACCACGCTGGAAGGCCTTTCAACGCTGGAGAATATGAAATGTGAGTAATACCCTGCAAAATTATATATTGCTTCTTATTTGAATTTACCTTCTCGAATATTTCGAGCCGATCCAACCGAACCATGAATATCGTTGGTGACCGCTGACCGCTTGACATTAGAATTTCTTTCATTATTAAATTCCCTACACTTAGAATAAAAATAGTCAATAAATAAGAATCGTTAACAAAAAAAAAAAGAAAAAAAAAAAAAATGAATTAACCATACTAAAAATTTTGAAATTTCGTTATACACTGAAAAACAAAAACAATGAATTAAACTACCTCTAAAAAAAAAAAATAAAAATAATATATATACATAAATTAATAAATTAGACCCACTCTCTTAAATTTAAATAGAATAAAAACATGCAGTTAAAAGTCTAGTACTAACAAACATAAATACCCTTTTCATTTATTACATCTATCTAATTTGATTCGAAACAACATTTAAACTATACACTGAAAAAAAAAATGATCAACGGATAAGCCATCAAATAAACACAACAACCCAGCACATCAAATATACCCTGCAAATAATCAGAAATTTAATACAATGTAGAGCCATTCCAAATTATAAATATAAGTAGCATTAATAAGGAACTATATATTAGGACACTTACAACACAACGAAATCGCTTCTTTAATAATTTAAATTAACATGCATCCTATCTAATTGTCTTTACACCCAAACGCCTCAACAAAAGAAAACAATGAAGTAACATCTATTTTAATTAAAAGGATTAGGTTTAGTAACGTTAGAAGTAAAATGTAAACATAGGAAAAAAATAAGAGTAAAATATAAGTTAGTTAAGTAATTAAAATGTAGACATAAACAAACAACTGGACATACAATGAAATTTATTTTGAAGCTTGAGATGTTTATCATTTTGGTGATTAAAACTTATAAGCATTGAGTTTTGAAGTTATGATGTATTAATGAATGTTTTTCTGGATTGACATGGCAACTTAAAAACTTCGGAGGAATCGTTAGGGTATCTTCAGCACTAGTATATTGTTGAAGATCATGGATGGGAGGGTAAAGACCGCGAGAGTCAAATAACACCTAAGACCTCGCTAACCTTACAGTCGCTAGCAGTCCGATGTTTCACTCCTTTGTTTCAGAATAGATATGGTTTGCCTTTGTTAAGTTCGTGGAGTAAAGCTCCCTTGATAGTTTCAGTAGGAGTCCTAAAAAAATTAAAATTATGTGAATGTGGTAAGGAAATGGCAAAAACCCACCCCAATGCCAAATGAGCTTAGGTACAAGAGGATTCCGCCCGCCAATGTTCCCGACCCAGCAGATCGTGAGATCGAGAGAGGCTAACTATTCAGTTAGTCGGAGATGCCGCAAATACCCTACGTGCATTACCCTCCTTCACACACACCTCGTTCATTACATTCGTTGAAAAACAGAGAAATTAAAAATTTTTGTACATTAATTTCGCCATCATTCCTATGGCAGCTATAGGATATAGTGGTCCGATTTCGGCCGTTCCGACATATATACTGCGTGCTAAAGAAATAAGACTATGCTGAAAATTTCAGCCCGATAGCTCAAAACTGAGAGACTAGTTCGCGTAGAAACCGACAGACAGACAGACGGACAGACAGACGGACAGACAGACAGACGGACATGGCTAGATCGACTCGGCTGGTGATGCTGATCAAGAATATATATACTTTATGGGGTCTGAGATGCCTCCTTCACTGCGTTGCAAATATCATGGCAAAATTATAATACCCTCTGCAAGGGTATAAAAATAATT
>VNJW01001506.1:0-16585 GCA_008042615.1 Drosophila auraria | reverse complement strand
GCGGCAACTGGGAGAGGATTAACGCCGCGGGCATCTGAAGAATCCGATCGCACAGCAGCCATGTGAGCTGTCGATGGTTATGCAGACGCACCAATGAGAAACGCGCGTGGTCCTGCTGGATGAAGCCGGCGATCTAAAGGAGGATTTAGAGAAGTTTTGAAATGAATTACATTTAGTTATTGTGTATCGTAGACGATATCCTGATATTGTTGTTGTTTTCCGCCATTTAGCGTAATTTTGTGAATGCGAACGCGAACATCCTGATTTAAATAACGTTTTCTGTGATATCCAAATAACAGAGTTCAGCACCTTGCATCTTCGATGGGCCCAACGAACTAGCAGCGGAGGATCTGATCGTAAGTCTGTACACAGGAAGTAATTTTGAGCCAGAGGCTTTGTGTATTTTTACGTATATATGTACCTATACATATATATATATATCTTTGAACACGTATAATTTAAAAGGGATCCTAAGTGAGCCGCACGTTTACGCATTTGATTAATTAATTTCAATTAACGTAGAATAGGAAAAGAGAGACTTTAGAATAATTAAGGAACAATGGAAAGCAATTGTAAGAGACTACTAATGAAATTGTCATGAATTATAATGAAATAATAATGGAGAAATAATCTAATATCATTGGTCTTGTGTAAGTACAGCGAAGTGGATGTCAAATAACGTCAGCATGATCTAAAATACAAACAAGGAGGTTTGTAAAGGGGTAACAACCGATTATCTTGAGTTACCACGGCAGGGAGGGTAAAGACGTGGGGGCAAATGACACCTTAGCCACCCCACAACGCGGGCGTTCCTCCCTTATAACCTACTCTTTAGGGTCTGTCCGAGTGTCTGAATTATTCAACCGTTTGTCCAATCATTTAGCTTTCAGAATGTGCACTTAAAACTTTTTATTATAGTAGTGAAAGGGTGTGACATATAGTCGGCGAGGAAGGCCCACGCCATATCCGACGAGCTTTGTACCGAGCATAGCAAGAAGTGCACGAAATACCGATCCGATTGTACGCTAGAAAACCCACAGCATCTAGTGAGCACCTGCCACTTGGCTACTACACTTGCCAACAAAAGGTAACGCTCCACCGAGAGCGCCGCTAAGGTGAGCAAGCGGCAACGCAGGCCCAAGGAGGCAGGCCCTCCACCCACCAAAGCGAAGCCTACCAAGAAGAAGACGATGGTCAGTGAGGTGACCAAACGACATAGGCCGGAGCGACGAAAATGGCAGGATGACCAAGGCGCGGTGGATGGGACCGCATGCGCGTTTCGTGAAATCGCTGTTTACACGGATGGAGGAAGACCGCAAGGCTCTCATGCCCATTCGATGGTGCCGGGTGGCCGAATGGGGAAAAAAATCTGAAGTGTACGGAGGAGGACGGTGACCTGACCGTAGTAGTCAACCCGTCAGGAGGTGAGCAGAATGCCCATGACCTAGAGGGTGCTGCAGCTCCACCTCCATAAAAGCAAGGTCGCATCGACGGAGCTCCTGATCGCCATGGAGCAAGATTCCGTCGACACAGCCTAGGTCCAGGAGCCATGGCAATTCCGTGCCCGGACTAAGGTCCTCCAACTACAATCTGTTCTACGCACCATCGGTAAGCAGGAATAGAACAGCCGTAGGGTATCCACGCTAACCTTATGTCTCATAGCAGCTCTGATAGCCTGACTGTGGTGATGCTAGAGAGCGAGGAGAAGCGCCTTCTGGCAGCTTCCTGCTACATGCCAGCTCCTCCGGAGAAACTCAGGAGCTTTGCTGAACCCGGCCCGAAAGACCAGCAACTGCTCGCGGGTGCAGACGCCAACGCACATCAACGACAGAGGTAAGTCTCTCTTAGAATTTATACTTTCTACTAACTTATCTGTAGCAAATGTGGGAGAGGAGCGTACATACGTAGGCCCCTCTTCATCAACGTACTAGATATAACACTCTTCACAGGACAAAGTACTATGCTATCGGGATGGAGAGTCCTCGAAAGACCATCTTTCTCAGACCACAAGTAAATCCAATTCAAATACGAATTCGAACATTCGCCAAAAGCCCAATGTAATGGAGAGGGTGAAAAGGGCCACCATAGCGCTATACGCATCCAAGAAGATGCTTAGTGGCACATGGGTCCTATCATCCGCTCAAATGCATTGGATTTACATATCATACATATGGAGTTTTAGTGTGGTGGCAGGCCACGGAAAAGAGTACGTACAACAGCCTTAAAACTCAGCGGCAGGCACTGCTTTGCAAATCAGGGGCGCTGAGGTCTACCCCAACAAAAGCGCTCGAAATCATACTCGGAATCGACCCCATAGATATGCACGCGCAACTTACTGCTGGAAAGGCAGAACTTACCCGGATGTTAAAACATCAACATTCATGGGACCGGACGACTGGAAGAGCGGTCAGGACCATAATGAACACCTCAACATTTACACCGACGGCTCTAAGATGGAAGGAGGAGTAGGAGCGGATATATATTATACAGACCCTGAGATAAGGCTGTCATATAAGCTACCGAGCCAATGCAGCATATTCCATGCAGAAGTCTTTGCCATCAGGAAAGCAGCAGAGGCCGCGCAGAGTATAAGCCGCCAATACGAGACGGTCAACATATTCGTAGACAGCCAAGCGGCGATAAGGTCCATGCAGTCGTCAGCGATATGTTCTAAAAATGTACTGGCGAGCAGGGAGGCACTAGATATTCTCAGCACAACAAAGTCAGTGAGGATCTACTGGGTTCCCAGCCACCAGGGCATCGACGATCTTGCAAAGGAAGGCGTCGGGCTGGCGAATGACAGAATGAAGAACGTACCTGTCTCTTTAAGAACGCTTTAAAGCGAGCTAGAGAGACGCGCCGACGTGCAGATCAAAAGAAGGTGGAGGAACTCCACAACCTGCAAGATCTCGAAGATCATGTGTAAGGAACGCAATAACAAACTCAGCCACTACGTACCGCATCTACCACGGAAAGATTGCAGACTGCTAGCGGCAATCCTCACAGGACACTGCCTGGCTGCGACGAACGCAATTAAGCTAGGCATCACCATCAATGGCAACTGCAGGAAATGCGATGAATACGAGGCAATGCAAACCTTGGAGCATCTTATCTGCAAGTGCCCCGCCCTATCACGGGGAAGGATCTGAAACCTAGGCGCCCCGGTATTGGCATCGCTAGAAAATGCATCCAGGAGAACGCCAGACAAACTAGTTGCTTTCGCGAAAAACACATCGATCCTTAAGGACTTTAAAACCTCCAAAACAATCGCTAGGTTCATACTTACACATCCGGACAACTAAAGGCCATATTGGCCTATGCAGGGCCCTGCGAAGGCCGTCAGGGTTAACCTAACCTAACCTAAATAATTTAAATGTACCACTTAAATATTAACAAAACTAAATTAAAAATTTAAAGATTAAGAACAAAATGTTTGCTTTAAAATAAAATTTTTTTGAGTCGTACAAAGTACATTATTAAGAAATATTAATAAGTAACATTTTAAAATTAACTTCATTAAAATCTTCGTTAAGGCTTGGCTGAAATGAAGTGTTTGCACAGGCTTTCGAAAAAGTGACTTCTGTTTGAGTCACGTGCGAATGACTTAGTTTTTTGCGATTATCTTGAAAACGAAATTTTGCCCGAAATCAGTCTTTGTTCAAAAACTTGTCCTTACTGAGAGCTACAAGACTCGCTTTTTGTCAAAATAAAAAAAAATCTTGGCACATGTTTTTTTTCACTTTGAATTACCCATATTTAAATGATGTCCAACTATATGATCATTATCGTTTTTTTTTTTCAAAGTGAACGGTCGTGTTTTTGCCTTGCGCCTCGTATGTTATTTCTCTTAATATTTTGCTATAAACCACCGGGGTTTTACTTAAAGCTTCTGTCTTGTGTTTATAATTGAGCACAGTTCACTTCCCGTGTGCATGCAGCTTTTTTTGTGAATTAAAAGAAGGACATTTTTTCCCCTGCAAAAACCCTTGTATTAGTTGCTTGGCTTTGTGACAATGTTGTGCACCCCAAGTGCATTGATTGCAGAGGCCTGGTGGCCTTATTATGTTATTATATTATTATATTATTTTATTATGTAGGATTGGTATTAATGGGAGAGTATCCCTGATATCGATCTATATCAGGATCTAGTATATTTTTATAGTAAGGTAGTTTAGGGTTTGGCTAAACTCGAAAAGGAAGAGGCGGTCATACTTGAGAATTTGAGAAGCAGGAGTACAGTTGAAGTGAAAAGAATCAGAGACAATAAGAAGAGGAAAACGTGTTTAAAATATAAGTGATTCAAAGTGTTAAATTAAGAACGCCAGATTAAGTAATACATTTGTAACTATCTCATTAAAGATAAACTAAACCCTACAAATATTAGGGGCTCGTCCGGAATATAATCCGATTAAATAAAAAAATCTGGAAAGTTATTTTCGCGACTCGTCAAAGTTGCACACATATACACGTTTGCATATAAGTATGTGTATATTTGTGGCGTACATGTGAACATTTGAAAAGTGCGTGTGGTTCGGAGAAAATCGTTTTTGCAAAAGAAAACTACCGAAAGGAAACAGCCGAAAGCCGTAGAAAAAACGAGACAGCGCAGTTTCGTCGATTGGCAAGAAACGCGCATTTCTGGCGTAACACATACATACAGATCTCCAGCAGCCAAGCTGTAATCTGTGGATAGTGAGCAAGAACGGACAAGCAGAAACCAACGTGGGAGCGAGACAGCGATATTTTGCGAAAAACGAGTGAGCAGTTTTCGAGGTAGGCAACGACCGCGCATTTTGGGCATCACACATACACATACGTTTCCTGAGTAACCCAGTCGGACCTGGTCGCTTCTAGCAAGCACAGTTCTATGCGTTCTTTGACAGTAAAGAATGCATTCTCAATACGTGCAGTCTTCCTTTCAGATTAATATGGGGTGAAACAAGGAAACCACTGTTCTTTTTTTTGTATGCTGCAACAGTTCTTTCGCAACATATAAATAACGTATATTACACTTCGGCAATCTTCGGGTTTCGCTTCCAACTTTAGTTTCTAAAATATGCGTTATATAACCCATCTGCAGCACACATCAATAATGGTTCTGTAGCAATGTATCTTTCATGCAAAATACCGCTTCAAAATAACCCATTGATAACAGTTATATAACTGTTATGAAGGAAGGCTTAAAGAACCCATCTGTAGCATACAGAAGGAACCGTTCGGCGATAATGTATTAATAACCATTAAAACAACAATAAAAATTTATTTGAAAACGTGTATTTTCTTGCTTTTGACATGTGTATATAATATATGTAGGTTAATAAAATCGCACAATACATTTTTTTATGTGATTAATGAAGAAAGCCTGCAATTATATTGAAAATAATAATATAGTTTTCTGATGCAATAATTAAATAACGTTATAAAAATAATAAATGGGAAACTAAAAATATATACACTCACCATAAAACGCAAATATTACCTGAAATAAAAAAAAATTATAATATTATGACCTATAAATAGACGAAATCTGAAATGATAAATATTATATTTTATATATTTATGTATACATACCAGATCTGAAATAAAAGTAATATACTATTTATTTCGTTATGGCAATCGCTTACCTTATGTTGTTAATATATCTGAAACTGAAATGAATTATCTTATTAAACAATAGATATATGTTTTCTTACCTTATACTTATTAAAATGAATTTCACAATTGCGTCAAGCAAACTTCTTAATGCAACTAAAACAATAACAAAAGAAAACGCAAAAGCCAACCACGTGTTTTTTCATTCTCTTTTCTTTTTATTTGTTTGTGAGTTTCTTATCTTTTTATTCTCTTATTTACGTTTCAAATTCTGGTTTCCGAAATTATGCATCTTTATACGTTCTAAGAGAAGCGACGTTTGCACTTATATGAAAGAGAAAGAGAATAAAAAACAATAACAAATGCTGGTTTCGGATAGAACGCATATTTATGCGTTTTAAGAGAAGCGACGTTTGCACGGACCCGAAGCTATAGAAAAAAAAGCCGACTGTTCGGGAATCGCTCGGGTAATTTACTTCCAAAAAACGTATATATATGCATTCTTAGAGAAGCGAAAGTTGCACATAATATTTATTTTATAACTCATTTCTTCGCTTCTAATAAACCAACAAAAGAACACATGTTATTGCATACATCTAATATGTATTATATCATTGTTCTGGCGATTTTTGAGCTAGAATTGGAGGCATATAGAACCGTTTCAGAACCGTTTTTCTTTACAACCCGTTCTACAAGGTCCGACTGGGAAGTGTTGAGCACCAAGCCAGACGAGCACAAGCAAGCCAACGAGAAGAGAGAGAGGAAAGGTCTTCGTCAAATAGAAGAAACGGCGCATTTTTTTTTGCATCGTGGTCACACACACATATACAGAACAACCCAGTCGGACCTTGTAGAACGGGTTGTAAAGAAAAACGGTTCTGAAACGGTTCTATATGCCTCCAATTCTAGCTCAAAAATCGCCAGAACAATGATATAATACATATTAGATGTATGCAATAACATGTGTTCTTTTGTTGGTTTATTAGAAGCGAAGAAATGAGTTATAAAATATATATTATGTGCAACTTTCGCTTCTCTAAGAATGCATATATATACGTTTTTTTGGAAGTAAATTACCCGAGCGATTCCCGAACAGTCGGCTTTTTTTTCTATAGCTTCGGGTCCGTGCAATCGTCGCTTCTCTTAAAACGCATAAATATGCGTTCTGTCCGAAACTAGCATTTGTTATTGTTTTTTATTCTCTTTCTCTTTTATATAAGTGCAAACGTCGCTTCTCTTAGAACGTATAAAGATGCATTATTTCGGAAACCAGAATTTGAAACGTAAATAAGAGAATAAAAAGAAAAAAATCACAAACAAATAAAAAGAAAAGAGAATGAAAAAACACGCGGTTGGCTTTTGCGTTTTCTTTTGTTACTTGCTTTAGTTGCATTAAGAAGTTTGCTTGACGCAGTGGTGAAATTCATTTTAATAAGTATGCAAGGTAAGAAAACATATATATATTGTTAAAAAGATAATTCATTTTAGTTTCAGATATACAAAGAACATAAGTTATTCGATTGCCATAATAAAATAAATAATATATTACTTTTATTTCAGAACTGGTATGTATACATAAATATACAAAATATAATATTTATCATTTCAGATTTCGTCTATTTATAGGTCATAATATTATAATTTTTTTTTTATTTCAGATAATATTTGCATTATATGGTGAGTGTATATAATTTTAGTCTCCCATTTATTATTTTTATAAAGTTATTTAATTATTGCATTAAAAAACAATATTATTATTTTCAATATAATTGCAGGCTTTCTTCATTAATAGCATAAAAAAGTGTATTGTGCGTTTTATTGAACCTACATGTATATTATAAACACATGTCAAAATCAAGAAAATATACGTTTTTAAATACATTTTTATTGTTGTTTTAATGGTTATTAATACAGTCTCACCGAACGGTTCTTTATGTATGCTACAGATTTGTTCTTTAAGCCTTCCTTCATAACAGTTATATAACTGTTACCAATGGGTTATTTTGAACCAGTATTTTGCAGGAAAGGTACATTGCTACAGAACCGTTATGGATGTGTGCTGCAGATGGGTTATATAACGCATATTTTAGAAACTAAAACTGGAAGCGAAACCCGAAGATTGCCGAAGTGTAATATACGTTATTTATATGTTGCGAAAGAACTGTTGCAGCATACAAAAAAAAGAACAGTGGTTTCCTTGTTTCACCCCATATTAATCTGAAAGGAAGACTGCAAGTATTGAGAAAGCATTCTTTACTGTCGAAGAACGCATAGAAATGTAAGCGGTGAAGCGGAATGCATGGATTGAGCACCAAAGCAGACAGGAACACGCACTGAGGAACGAACGAGAAGTTTTCGTCGAGAAGCAGGAGCCGCGCATTTTGGGCATCACACACACAGACAGACACAGTAGGCAAGCTGTATTCTGTGTGTGTTGAGAAAGTGAGACGGTGGCGAGGGAGTTGCAGTCGAAGAGCGCCAAAGCAGTGCGATACAGAGATCGTACGGTGGCAGGCTGCAACAACAACCACAACAGTAAGCAGTGAGACGGCTGCGAGGGAGTTGCAGACGAAGAGCGCCAAAGCAGTGCGATACAGAGATCGTACGGTGGCAGGCTGCAACAACAACAACAAAAGTAAGCAGTGAGACGGCTGCGAGGGAGTTGCAGTCAAGGAACGCCAACCACGGTGGCAGGCTGCAATAACAACAACAACAGTAAGCAGTGAGACGGCTGCCAGGGAGTTGCAGTCAAGGAACGCCAAAGCAGTGCGATACAGCGATCCTACGGTGGCCGGCTGCAACAACAACAGTTAACAGTGAGATGACGACGAGGGAGTTGTAGTCGAGGAACGCCAACCACCTCGGCAGGCTACAACAACAAATACAATAGGAAAGCAGTGCACCGATAAGAACTGATCGGTAAAGCAGTTTAAGTTGAGAAGGTTGAACATTCGTGAGTCTGACGAAACCATTTTTCTATTGTAAAACAATTTGATAAACTAACAGTAACTAGTTATAAGTCTGTAGTGTGTGGGCATATCTTAGCTGTTAAATATGGAGGCCAGAACAATATTGTCCTTAAATGTGCAGGGGTTACGGCAACAGTTGAGGGCGTTAAACTTGGATTCGACTGGTAGAAAAGCAGTGTTGCAAGATAGACTGTTAGAGCATTTCAATGTAGATGAAGATGAGGAGGCAGAGGATGAAGAGCAAGATGCGCGTTCGGTTAAGTCCAGTGAATACCAAGAAGCAGAAAAAGGGGGTTTCAGAGGTGCATCACGGTTTACTCTTAAAGATGTACAAGATAGTGTTTCACATTTCTCATGATCACAACAATAAGATATCAGCCAGTGGATATCGGAATTTGAAGATTGTGCTGCAACAATAGGATGGGATAGCTTTCAGAAGTATATTTACGGGAAGCAATTGTTGCAAGGAGCAGCAAAGTTGTATGTAAGAGGTTTAACAGGTGTTAAAGGTTGGGAACAATTAAAAGCAAAGCTGACAGCAGAGTTCGGTAAAACAATGTGTGCAGCTGAAGTACATAAACAACTTATAAACAGAGTTAAACTTGAAAAAGAGTCCTTTTGTGAATATTTGTACAGCCTCATCGAGATTGGGAAGCAAGTCAAATTAGATGAGGCAAGTGTCATTTCGTACTTCGCGGATGGTGTACCAGATAACAAATCAACCAAAAGTAACCTGTACCGATGCAAGACTTCAGTCGAATTAAAAGCAGAGATCCAGATTTACGAAACCAGTCACCCAAACAAAGAAGAAATGTTTCAAATGTGGCAAGGAGGGACATTTTGCCAAGGAATGTAGTGCGCCAGTTCTATGCTTTAAATGCAATAAAACTGGGCACATGGCTAAGAATTGTAATCAGGAAAGGACAAGCGAGAAGAATGAAAAAGTAGGGGTTTTAAACTCTAGATCTAAGCCAAAAGATCTAATTCATACGAATTTATCAGTTAATGACGTGTATTTTGTCGCGATGATAGATTCCGGTTGCGATCTGAGCCTGATGCGGGAGGATCTAATGGAAAAGTTAAAAGGAGTTAGATTAAAGAATGAGAAGAAGAGCTTGCGTGGAATTGGGAATGGAGAGATTGAAACGATCGGACAGTTTGAGACACAGGTGAAAGCAGAGGGTGTGTGCTTTAATGTAACTTTTAACGTAATCAAACAAAAAAAAATGGAGTATGCAGTGATTATCGGAAACGACGTCCTTAAGGAGGTTGATATTATTTTAAGTTCAGGCGGCGTACAATTTAGGAAAAAAGAAATATTCGAAATATTTCAAGGACTGTGCGTGAGTGAGGTGGTATCTGAACCAAAAGTATCCGATGGAGTGCAGCTAAATCATCTTAGTAGAAGTTTGAAAGGTGAAGCCAAAGAGGTGATTACAAATATGCAGCGAAAAAGGATATTCAGTCGCCAGTGAAAATGAATATCGTGCTTGAAGATGATTTTCCGATTTACCAGTCCCCATGTAGAATTCCATATGAGAATAAGATGGTTATTGAAAAGCAAGTCCAGGAATAATTAGAGGAAGGGATTATATCACCAAGTTGTTCTGCATACGCTGCACCAGTCGTCCTGGTAGGTAAAAAAGATGGCTCAAAAAGACTTTGTTGCGATTTCAGGAGGATTAACTTAAAAATCAAAAGAGACAATTTTCCCATGGTCCTAATAGATGATGTACTAGACCGATTGAAAGGTGCGAAGGTTTTTACAACACTGGATCTGAGAAATATGATTTTAGCCAATATGAGTTCAATTTTGTACCACTTGGAATATCGAAGTATTTTGTAGATATATAAACGCTGTTTTGAGAGATTTAGTGCAAAAAAAGATGATTATAGTTTACATTGACGATATAGTTATCCCGACAGTGGACGAAAAGGAAGGACTAAAAGCATTAAAAGAGTTCTTGACAGTTGCAAGCAAAGCAGGGTTGCGCATTAAGTGGGAAAAATCACAATTTCTGCAAAAGAAAATTCAGTTTTTGGGATTTGTAATCGAAAATGAATCGATTTCGCCCCCAAAGGACAAAATTGAGGCGGTTTTACATTTTCCGAGTCCAAAAACGAAGAAGGCTTTGCAAAGGTTCTTGGGTTTAACTTGGTATTTGCGCAGATTCATCAAAAACTATGCAGTAGAAGCAAAACCATTAACTGATATCTTAAGAAAAGAAAGTGAAAGAGCAGAGAGGAAATATATCGAGTTAAATGATTCTGAGTTAATAGCGTTTGAATATCTAAAGCGTTTAATAGTTGAGGCTCCTGTGCTTAAGCTATACAATCCAAAAGCTGTTACTGAGGTACACACAGACTCTAGTATGCACGGATTTGGTGCAATGCTAATGCAAATGGATTCAGAGGACAGACTTTTCCATCCAGTAGAGTTTATGAGTCGTAAAACTAGCCCAACTGAAGAAAAGTACAGCGCCTATGAGTTGGAAGTACTAGCCGTTATAAATGCGATTAAAAAGTGGAGGGTATACTTGCTAGGCATTGAATTTAAGATAATAACGGACTGTGACGCATTTGCAATGACGGTAGGAAAAAAGGATGTTCCTGTGAGAATTGCAAGATGGGCAATGTTTCTGGACGAGTATAAGTACAAAGTGGCACCGATCGGGTAGTCAAATGAAGCATGTCGATGCTTTAAGTCGAGTATCATGTTGTCTATTAGGGAAAGCACTAGGGTATCGTTTAAAAGAGGAGAAGGACAAAGATGACAGGATCAAAGCATTAAAGATACTATTGGAATCTGAGAAAAGCTATGAAGACTATTTCATTCGAAATAATATTCCAAGATGGCATTAAAGAACTATTGGTAGTGCCAGAGTCGATGCAGGATGAAATAATCACAAAAGTTCATCGAGAAGGACATTTTGGCAGTAGAAAAACAAGAGATTTGATAGAAAGACATTATGTTATTCAAAATATACAACCGAATATAGAGAAAATAGTACGAAGCTGTGTAGAATGTCTAATTGCTGAGGCTAAACGAGGAAGGAAAGAGGGATTATTAAGTCCGATAGATAAATCACAAGAACCGTTAGGAAGATATCACGTCGATCACGTAGGACCGCTTACAGAGACCAAGAAGCAGTACAATCATATATTTTTTGTAGTTGATGGTTTTTCAAAGTTTGTGTGGTTATATCCCACTAAGTCGACAGGAACAGAGGAGGTTTTAGATAAACTCAAGAAACAGGCAGCAATATTTGGTAATCCTAGAAGAATTGTAACAGATAGGGGAACAGCTTTTAATGCTTTCGAATGCGTTTCGAGAGTACTGTGAGGAAGAGGGAATACAATTGTTACATATCACTACAGGAATGCCAAGAGGTAACGGACAAGTAGAAGGAATCCACAAAATAGTTATTCCAATCTTAAATAAGCTCTTCCAGGACAATACGCTTATGTAGATCGGATACAGCAAATTATAAACAACACATCCCCTCGAAGTACGATGTTCACGCCTTTTTCAGTATTAACAGGCTTAAGAATGAACACAAAAGCTGACGAGATTAGAGGATTGTTAGAAGATATGGATATGAAAGCATTAACAGAAGAACGAGAAGCAATCAGACAGAAAGCACAAGAAAACATTGAGAAAATTCAGCAAGAAAATAGGAAGGGTTTCAATGAAAAGAGGAAAATAGAAACAGAATATGGGGTAGGAGACTCAGTAGCAATCAAAAGAACTCAATATGGAGCAAAAATGAAATTAAGACCAAAGTTTTTTGGGCCTTATAAGATAACGGAAAAGAAAAATCATGGACGCTACGAGGTAGTAAAAGTTGGTAATCAAGAAGGCCCCAATCACACATGTACAGCAGCAGAATTAATGAAAAAGTGGGTTTAGTTCGGGACGAACTAAGGATCAGGATGGCCGAATGTAGGATTGGTATTAATGGGAGAGTATCCCTGATATCGATCTATATCAGGATCTAGTATATTTTAATAGTAAGGTAGTTTAGGGTTTAGCTAAAATGGAAAAGGAAGAGGCGGTCACACTTGAGAATTTGAGAAGCAGGAGTACAGTTGAAGTGAAAAGAATCAGAGACAATAAGAAGAGGAAAACGTGTTTAAAATATAAGTGATTCAAAGTGTTAAATTAAGAACGCCAGATTAAGAAATACATTTGCAACTATCTCATTAAAGATAAACTAAACCCTACATTATTATATTTTTATATTATTTTATTATTTTATTATTATTCTATTATTATTATATTATATTATTATACTATTATATTATTATATTATTATATCATATTATTAGTAAAAGCTGTGGATATTGAAAAGGAAATTATGTATTTTATGGGGCAAACCAAAAATGGTTTTAGAGAGCTATTAAATAGTTTTCGTAAAACTAATGATATGCTCTCGCCGCTGGGATCCCAGTTTAATGGCCTTAAACTATTAAACGAGTCCCCTGAACGCAAAAAAAATTAAAACACTGTTGGCAGCCCGCATATCGGTGAATCCTTACAACACACCGCATGTTTTCAACAACAGACTCCCTTGGTACAGCCCCCGACCACAATATATCTAACTCCAATAATATTAAAATTGGGTGGAAAAAAGGTTGTGCCTCCGGAACAATATTTATTTTCTTATGCTCGGAATATTTAATCTTTCAAATTAAATGTCCCTAAAGAACTGTTTAACACAATGTTCTCTGAGAACTTCTGGTCAAAGCACTTTGTTGTTAAGGAGTACGAAGCTAAAAAAAAAGAAAAGACCGGAAAAACCCAACCAAAAAACTAACCAACTCTCTCTTTCTTTCCTATCAGAATGCAAGAGGCTTTTGCAGTAAGCTTCCTAAATCATAAATTCTGGTAGTCTTATGTGCATCCTAGCTGATTGTGTTCAGGGAAATCTGTTTAAAGCCGGAAGCCGAAGTTCTTCCAGCTATGTACAAAACGAACAAGCTTGATCGGCCTTCCAGGCATGGAGGCTGCCGTTGATACCATTGATTTCCTCACGTCTGAATTATTAACTTTTAAGAACAGCAACGACGTTGAATTCTTTTTTGTGAAGCTATCAGTTAATGGTACATAGTTTTTATTACATGCTCCTACATTCCTCATTTGTCGGAAATTCCTATTCATTGGAACCTTTCCGCTATCCAGTCGGTCTCCAATAGACTCTCGGATAGGGATTTTAACATTCCTAGGGCTATTTGTTCCACAAATGAACCCTCAAATACTCTTTTAGCTACAGCACGTAACGATATTATTGACGGCTTGTTTGCCATTTCGCTGTCTCAATTCAATCCTACGCGAAATTCCTTGGATCGCTTGCTCGATCTGTGCATTGTCTCAGATCAGGCAAGAATCAGTTTAGTTAGAGTTCTGCATTTGAGGCAACCTGAAGATCCATATCATTCTACTTTCGATGCGACTATCGATATCGGGACTGCTATGGAGAATAAGTCTGATCGGCCAGCTAAGAAAGTATATGGCTTTCACAAGGCAGATTTTTGACGGCTGAATAATTTCATATCTGACTTTGATTGGTCCGATCTCTACATGACATGGTGGAAGCCATGGATATTTCTTACAAAGCCATGAACTCCTTTTTTACCGAATGTGTTCCGTTATACTATCCGTCAATCTCAAATAAGCCTCCCTGGTTTAGTAAAGAGTTGACTCGCCTCAAAAATATCAAGTCCAATCTCAATTCTAAATTTAAACGTAACGGTTCTCAAGCTGTCCATTCTCGTTATTTAGCGGCTCGGTCTATACTATATTAAACTATTAGATTTGTTTTAAGGTTCAGTTCTTGCAGGACCCAAAACTATTTTATAATTTTGTCAACACTAAACGTAAGCCAATTACACATCCATCCTCGCTTTCATTTTTGCCTATTTTTTTTAAACTGTGTGCTTAAATATTCTGCCGAGGTCCTGTGCAGTCCCCTTCTAAAATTGTCTACCTTATAGTCAGAAACATCGCGATTTTCCCTTTTTTGAATGGAATTATTTATCAGGAATTAATTATTATTCCTCTCCACCAAAAAGGTAGCAAAGCGGGTGCTGACTTTAGAGGGTTCTCTAAATTGTCAGCCTTCCCAAAACTTTTTGAAAATTTAAATACTCTTCATTTGCAGCCCCTTTTAAGATCAGTAATTTCTCCATGCCGACATGGATTTATTAAACGAAAATCAAAGACAACTAACCTTTTGGAGCTCACTTCTTTTATTATAAGGGGCTTTCCAAAAAATTTGCAGACAGATGTCATCTATTCTAATTTCAGTAAAGCGTTTGACTCCGTAAGTTTCCTTCTAGTTAGAAAACTCGACTCGATCTTCTTAATTGGATCTCTAGTTATCTGAATGGCAGGACGGAAAAGGTCCGGTTTAAAAAAAAATAAAATGTTATCCATTGAGACCCCCTGGTGTCCCGCAAGGGAGTAACCTGGGTCCCTTACTGTTACATTTGGGTATCCGCCTAGCCCCTAAACTACAGTTTATTGAACATATTTCGTGCGTTGTAAATAAATCCAGGGGTGGATTTATTAAACGGTGGTCTAAGGAAATCGATTACTCTTACGTCACGAGATTTATACATTACGTTAGTTTGTCCTATTTTAGAATATGGATCTTGCGTTTGGATTCCCCAGTGGGACGTTCACAGCAAACGCATTGAGTCAGGTTAAAAGAACTCTTTACTTTTCGCTCTTCGTGGCTTAAGGGGGGACACACAAGTAGACCGAAATTTTTTGACCAAAATTTTGTTTGGCTTTAAAAAGTTTTTATATCATTTATAGAATATGCTGTGCCTCAAATCGAGCTTGTAAGCGCAGAACTTAGGCTGGCTTCCAGCCACATCGAAAACTTTAGACTGCCTTTTTTCCACTTCTCATTTTTGGCGTTTTTTGATTTATTATGGACACGATTCACAAAAAAATATGCAACGTATCGGAGTGTATCAAACGTTATTTTCCTCAGAATTCAATGCTCTTCTATTTGAACCTAAGTCTGTGTTAATAAAGTTTTTGTTTTTAATTTTTAAGGGGTGGAATTGAAATATTTAATTCTAAAAAATATTTTTTTTCAAATCGGAATTAATCTTTTCAATCATTTTCCCTGTTAAGTTTATGAGGTTCAAATAGAAGATACATTTATAATTAATACAAATAATTTTAGTTTTTTGGTTTCCGACACGAATTACGAGTTCTATCGTGTCCATAAACAGCTAACTCAAACCTCGAGGCGCTGCGGCAAATGCTCCATAGGCCCGC
The DNA here is from genome assembly GCA_008042615.1 of Drosophila auraria. Classification (NCBI taxonomy): domain Eukaryota; kingdom Metazoa; phylum Arthropoda; class Insecta; order Diptera; family Drosophilidae; genus Drosophila; species Drosophila auraria. Next base: position 730 of record VNJW01001506.1, on the reverse strand, counting down.
CATTTTGTAAAAAAAAAAACAAAATTGTGTAACATCTTCAGTACCACCTTTAAATATATCCCCAGTTTCAAGAAGATAGCTTTATTCTAGTTTACTTCTCCTAATTAACCTAACTTCCTTAGCAAATCGTAGAACGATGGTAGGCATTGTTTTTATACCCGGTACCCATAGGGTACAAGGGTATTATAAGTTAGTGCCAACCGAGAATGTATGTAAGAAGGAGGCATGTATGTATGTGTATGTATGTATGTAGAAGGAGGCATCTCCGACCCCATAAAGTATATATATTCTTGATCAGCATCACCAGCCGAGTCGATTTAGCCATGTCCGTCTGTCAATCTGTCCGTCTGTCCGTCCGTCCGTGTGAAACAACAGATCTCAGAGACTATAAGAGCTAGAGTTACCAAATTTGGTGACAACATTGGAATCTGTTGCACGCAGATCAAGTTTGTTTTAAAATTTGGCCACGCCCACTTCCGCCCCCGAAAAAAATAAAAAACGGTATATTAGCTATAGGCGTGATTTTCGACTTAAAGTAAATAGATAGACTTAATAAGTAGGCGATTGCGGACGTGCTCTGCAAATTTGAGTAAAATCGAACGATAAACATGGAAGTTATTAAACAATTAATGCTTTCATGCTCTCTCGCTCTATCGCACTGCTTAGGAATAATTTCGCGTGTCTGAGCACTTAGCTTTTGGGTGGCAGTAGCGAAAAAAAGTGTTGCGTG
>VNJW01001495.1:0-11063 GCA_008042615.1 Drosophila auraria | reverse complement strand
CCGGCTTGACACGTTGAAGATCCAAAAGAAGGGAGCTTTCGTTTAAGCTAGGACTGAAGATTAGGTTTGATTTGGGCATGCTATAAGAATAGGTTTGGTTTAAATCGGATGACGGAGAATAAGTAGTTTGAAAGAACTGAGCAAAGAGATCGGCAATTGCCTGATCATTGTTTGCTGTCGTATTTTCAAATGAAAGCGAGGAAGGATGTGTAATAGGCTTACGTTTAGTGTTGACAAAATTATAAAACTGTTTTGGTCCTGCGCAAACTGAACCCTACAACGAGTCAAATAGTTTTTGTAACACTGCGCGTTAAGCACGGTAAACCTTGACCGAGCCGCTAAATAGCGAGAATGAACAGCTTGAGAACCGTTACGTTTAAATTTAGAATAGAGATTGGACTTGACATTTTTGAGGCGAGTCAACTCTTTACTAAACCAGGGAGGCTTATTGGAGATTGACGGATAGTATAACGGAACAGATTTTGTAAAAAAGGAGTTCATGGCGTTGTAAAAAATATCCATGGCACCCACCATGTCAGTGCACATGTAGAGATCGGACCAATCAAATTCAGATATAAAATTATTCAGCCGTCGAAAATCCGCCTTGCAAAAGCAGTGAATTTTCTTTTCTGGCCGATCAGACTTATTCTCCATAGCAGTCCCAATATCGATAGTTACATTGAAAGTAGGATGGTATGGATCTTCGGGTAGCTTCAAGGGCGGGACCCTAACCCATTTGACTCTTTGCCGGATCAGAGACAAAGCAGAGGTCTAGCAAGCGATCTAAGGAATTTCGTACATGGTTGACTTGAGACAACGAAATGTCAAACAAGCCATCAATAAAATCGTGACGTGCAGTAGTTAAAAGTGTGTTAGAGGATTCAGTTGTGGACCAAATAGCTCCAGGAATGTTAAAGTCACCTAGAATAATTAAATGGTTCCTATCCGAAAGTCTATTGGAGACCGACTGGATAGCGGAAAGGTGGTTCCAATAAATAGGAAGTTCCGACAAGGGAGGAATGTAGGAACATGTAATAAAAATAAAACTACCATTAAATGATAGCTTCACACAAAGGAATTCAATATCGTTGCATTCCTCGAAAGCTAATACTTCAGACGTGAGGTTTGAGTCAACCGCAATGAGGACCCCACCCCCTCGCCTGGAAGGGCGATCAAGCCTGTGTGTTGTGTACACAGCTGGAAAAACTTCGGAGCTTAGGATCTCCGGCTTTAACCAGGTTTCTGTGAACACTATCACCTGGGATGCCAAGGAAACACTATCAGAATACAATTTAGGAAGCTTACTACGTAACACCCTTGCATTCTGATAGGTAAGAAGTAGGAAATTTGTTAGTTTTTTGAAGCAGGCACAGTGGTTTTGTCCGGCCTGGGTAGACTTAGTCCTACAGGCCGTCTTTTCTTTTTCTTGGCTTCGTACTCCTAAACAACAACATGCTGCGGCCAGAAATCGGCAGAGCATATTGTTCTAAAGAGTTCGTCATGGACATTTAATTTAATTTTGATTTTGACCCGCCAGCGGACTCAACGGACAACACTGGAGCTGCGGTCCCTGTCACGGCACATTCGGAGACCGAATCTTTCCTTGCACCCGACCTCAATATCATAGGAGTTAGATATATTGGGGTCGGGGGCTGTGCCGAGTAGAGCTGGGAAAAAATCGATTCTAGAATCGATACTATCGATTCTTTTTTTTTTCGTTTAAACATCGATTCTGTTTTGGTAGCATCGATGTATCATGAAGCATTCATCAGCTAAATTCCATCACTGTGAATAAGAATGTAACAGAAGCGCAGCTCTAAAACCATAAACTGTAAGCAAGATTCTGTTTACAAGCAAGAACCAATGGCTTTTGGATATGTAATCATTGCATTTTTCTAATGTTCTTAAACGTAATTTTTGTTCGCTTTTTATTTTTCTGTTCTTAAATTTATTTTTAGTTTGCATTTTACATGTCTAAGTATATGATCTCCATGAATTAATCTCTTTCGTTACTTATGTTTTTAAAACTTAACTTTTCCTTATTTACATAATCGAAATGTGTTTTTAGTTGTTTTTACATGTATAAGTATATGATCTCTATAAATTAATTAAATTAAATTAATATATAAAGATCTCCATAAATTGATCTTTATAAATTTATCGATTTTTTTTTCTAAAAGATCGAAAAAAATCGATGCACTGAGAATTGATTATTTCCCAGCTCTAGTGCCGAGGGAGTGAGCTGTTGAGAACCGGCGTCTAGTTGCAGGGCAGCGGCCAAATGCGGTGTGCAAACCGTGGTTTTCTTGCGCTTTGGGGACTCGTTCAACAGATTTAGGCCATTAAACTTGGAGTCCAGCGCCATGAGCACCTCATAAGTTTTGCGAAAACTAACAAGTAGCTCTTTGAAACCATTTTTGGTTTGCCGCATGAATGCCATCATTTCCCTTTCAACATCGCGACAAGCCTCACAGCAGTAGCGCAATCCAATGTTTTTGTAATATTATCAGCCAGCCGGCCTGTGCATTCAATGCACTTGGCGTGCACGACATTGTCCCCTGCAGAAATTACTTTCTTGCAGGTTTTTATTACACAGACAACAGAAGACATTATAGCGACTTACCACTGTACCAGTCATAAGTTAAGAGAAAATAAGAGTAGTTACGTGCACTAAGAGAGAGCAAGAGAGCGAGAGTTAGGAAGCTTAAGCCGTCAAGCTGTAATATCGGCGTAACGGATAAAGCACAAAGAGGAATGCAAAAATGCAGATAAGCAAATCGCTGCACAAAACTAAAATTGCAATTAATATAGTTATTAATACACAAAAACAGCTGCATGCACACGCGAAGTGACACGGTGAATTATTATTGACACAGGATAGAAGTTTTAAATAAACCCCGCTGGTTTATAGCAAAGATTTTACACAAATACGAGGCGCAAAACAAAAACACGACCGTTCATTTTAAAAAGTAAAACGAATAACGATATAACCATGACAACTAGGATGGCTGAGCTGCAGGAGGATCTCATCAGCCTGCGGCACAAAGTGACGGAACTGGCTGCGATACAGCCAAGGGAGAGCCAGGGGAATCCCTGAGGTCAGTTCGACACCACAAATACAGGAAGCTGTTCGGTGGAGCCAAACCGAGCCAAGACAGATACCAGTAGCAGCGAACAGGCCAGTACCAAGTCCGCGGGAGGGAGTGGTGGAGAACTAACACAACTCCAACTCTGGAATCCGTGAGGCTCAGCTTACCAATTATGCAGGAACCCGGCCAGTAAGATTAGACAAAACCTGAAGTTCGATGGGTCCAGCAGGGGCGGATCTGTAGAAAGTTTTCTATTTCGAGTGAGTCGCCTAATGGAAATGCACGGGTACAATCAAAAACAAGTTTTTAGGAAATTTCACTGCTTACTAAGTGGTCCGGCAGCCAAATGTTACTGGCAGTTAACGGAGGACCGAGCTGACGCTTTTGAATTTGGGTATTATGATATGACTAGCGAAAAGACTAGGGCCTTCTCCACGTTGGACAATGACTACGTTAACATTAAGGAACTTATGGAACGGCGTCAAGGGTACAACGAGAGCTTTGACGACTTAATTGCAGCCATGCATAATCTATAATTCAAATTGAAAAACAAAATTGCGGGAGATAATTTAGTCGGAATATTGGAAGAAAACCTGATCACACAAATGGGAGCCTTTTTATTTGCTTCACCAATAAATACTTTGGCGGCCTTTAAGAAAGAGGGAATCCGAGTCGAGAAATGAATCCGGGAGAAACGAGTTCGACCTAGGCACGTTAACGAGATTATCGAAGACCTAATGGGTGACATAGAAACCGATGAGTACCAGGTCGAGGCATTTCAAAAGAGCCGTACACTTCAGGGGGAGCCTAATATGGGCGGGGGAGCCTAATATGGGCGAGAAAACGTTTTTGACAGAAAGCCAGGTGGGACCGCTTTTTTAGGTAGGAGGAAAAGAATGTACGTCGCCGTTCCATACTTATCTTTGTTACACCTGTAACAAGCCACTGTTATCGGAAACTGGGAGGAACCGAGGTAGCCAGATGCCAAACCCGATTCCATGAGACCACCTGCAACTTCTGTGGCAAAAACGACTCATACCATTCAAATGAGTCAGCGTTTTTATAGCAGAGTCTGACAGGAGGGTCGGGGAAGCCTGCTCAGACCAGTCCTACCCCATCATAAACAGGCATAACCACGCGCGCCCGGTACAAATTTCGCCAGACAAATCCTATTGCCAGCGAAAACAATAAAACGAGGCAGCGCGCGAACGAATATTCAATGACAAAGACACGACAGAGACTAGAAAAGACAAAAAACTTCAATGTTTGCACCGATGTAAAAAAGCTGCTAGGGAAAACCAATCCAAAATTATAGCTGCAGTAATAAGGCTTAAAATGATAACCGCCTATCGCCAAGACTAAAGTATAAGGGGTAGAATTAATATCACTACTTGACACGGGCGGAGGTATTTTTGCAAGGGCGACAGAATAGGGTGCACAGATTGAAGAAACAAGACGTACAAACAGCCAACGGAGGAAGAACTCAAGTTACCGGCACGTTTCACTTGCCTGTCGAATGGGAAGGGGAAACGAATAAGTTGGAATTTTTAATAGTGCCAGCCTTATAGCAACAGTTTTATTTTGGAATTGAATTCTTGGATGAATTTCGGTTGCCGTTGCCAGGGAAACGCTAAGCACAGTTCGCAGAGCTAGGAGTAGGTTCAATACCAGAAGAAGATGTGACCCGATCCGAGACAGCGTACATGCCGAACGAACTTACTGTTGAGTAAAATCCCATATTACAAAAACTAATTCATACCTTTCCATCTTGTACAGACGTGGGCTTAGGGAAAACCGATTTAGAAGAATATGTCATCGAAGTAACACAAGAAAATGTACCTATTAAAAAGGGTCATTATCCGATATCGCCAGCTAAATAAACAACAACTAGATAGGATGATCGGGCTAGGAGTGATTGAAGAAAGAAATAGTAGCTGGAGTTACCGTTACTTGGCGCAGAAGGGCACAAAAAACCGCCTTTGCTTTGATGCACGCAAGGTAAATTCACGGAAAATTAAAGATGCATTCCCCTTTCCACATATTGAGGTACTATTAAGTCGACTGCAAGAAACATATTATATTTCAACATTTGACTTGAAAGACGCTTTTCCCACAAGAAGCTAAAAGTAGAGAAAAAACTGCATTTAACGTACCCGGCAATGTATTTGTGTATTTGGACTATTTGCTGGTGTGTTCTCCTACTTATGAAGAACATTTTGAGATGTTGCGGCAGGTCAGTGATTGTCTCAAACGGGCAAAACTGACTATCAATGTAGAAAAAAGTAAATTCTGCTACAAGTAGGCGAAATATTCGGGATATGTCGTAGGTGGGGGATATATAAAAACCGACCAGTCTAAAGTCAAAGCTATTCAGGATTTTCCACAGCCTATCTCCGCCAAACAACTGCGAAGATTTTTGGGAATGACTGGGTGGTATCGGCGCTTTATTCAAAATTACGCACAAATTGCGGCGCCTCTCCACGAATGTCTGAAAAGGGACAGTCTTAAAAGATTTGAGTTGAGTGAAGAGGGGATACTAGCGTTCGAGGCATTGATAGTGAATATGGTGTCAGCTTCCGTGCTCCTCATACCAGATTTCAAGAAACCATTCACCATACAATGTGACGCCTCAACAACGGAAGTGGGGGGAGTATTATTTTAAACTGACAACGACGGCGGCGAGCACCCAATTGCTTATGAATCCGCTAAGTTAAGCAAAGCTCAGCGGAATTACAGTATCACCGAATTGGAGATTTATGCAGCAATAATTAGTATCAGCAAATTTCGGGCATATATCGAAGGGATGCCATTTAAAGTAATAACAGACCACCCTTGTCTAAAATGGCTAATGGGTCAAAAGGATTTATCCGGGAGACTAGCTAGATGTAGTCTTAAATCACAGGCATTTGATTTTACAATTGAACATCGTAAAGGGGCTTTGAATGTAGTACCCGATACACTCTCACGGGTGCATATGGACGAAATTAAAACATCTTCCGCTAAGACCTTGGAGTTACAACTGGACCTCAGGTTTCCCGCTTTTCAGTGTCCAGAGTATAAACTGTTAATACAACGGATCGAGGAAAATGCAAGGAAAATATCACATACTCAGATATCTGGGGGCGTGGTATATAAACGCTTGGGTGTTGGTACGCATGATGTGAGCAACAATGACAGAGCCTGGAAACTCTGGGTTCCATCTGAACTAGGTGCAGACTTAGTTTGGAAATAGCATCATGCCACCACCGCTGGATATGTCGTGTTTCACAAATCACTTGCCCGGCTGGGCCAATTTAACTACTGGCCGTCCATGACAAGTTCAGCAAGTAATAAAAGACTGTGAAACCTGCAAAATCAGCAAAACCTCAAATCAAACAAACAGACCACCCATGGGACAACAACGTATTTCTAAATTACCGCTACAAAGACTGTTTATCGATATAATGGGGCCCTATCCCAGGACAAGGGCTGGTAATACAGTAATTTTTGTGTGTATAGACCATTTCACAAAATTCATTTGGCTGCAACCCATGCGAAAGTCTTCGGCCACAGAGGGGGTCGAATTCCAGGATAAAGGTGATAGGTGATAAGGACTAGCAAAGCTGGGATACTCAACTAAGCCGAATAGCGTGTGCTTTGAGAAGTGGACATCTTGAGGCACTAGGTTTGGAACCGTATTACGCTATGTTTGGTACACGCATGGATAAGCATGCTAGTCCGTATCCAGTACGCAGGCGCCTCGGAGATCTAGGGACATATGAATCTAATGTTTTACTACCATATAAGATGGAACTTATTCGTGAAAAGGTGAAGTGAGGACTAACGCAAGCCCACAAAAAGGCGGAACGGACATACAACACTCGATGCAGGATGGTCGAATTTGCTGTAGGACAGGTAGTAGAAAAAACTATAAACAAAGCAGTCGATCCAAAGGGTACAAGGGTACGCAAGGTTAGGGCCCAACCGAATTCGATGTGTTGTATTACACCAAAAGGCAACGCTATGTATGAGCCAGGGAACGGAGCCGGGAAAGCATTGGAGTTTACCATGCTAAAGATTTTTCTGCGGCATGAGAGAGAATTCAGCACTACTAGTTCTGATGAGCAACGCCAGCTTCCTAACATTCAAAGCTTATCCAAACCTCAAAGCAAGATGGCCCTCAAGTTTCTCGGCGGATACGCACGGCTATACGAGGTGGCAGATCGGATCGCTCCGATCGTGCCAAACAAGATAAATGAGACGGAGACCCAGAACCAAAAACCTTGGAGCCAAAGACACTGCAAGAAATGTGTCTGGAGGTGATAAACAACGAGATCCACCGGGCAGCCATCGAGGCCGAGTTTGAGGGGGAATTTTTATTTCAGCCATTTTTGTAGTCATTTCTATGTTTGCTTTTGTTTTTTTTTTTAATTTTTATTTCAGCCGTTTTTGTAGTCAGGTCCGTTTGTCCGTCTGTTCGTTTTTTTTTGTATCTTGTCAAAATATATTTCAGCCCGGCTCGCTCAGTCGGTAGAGCATAAGACGCTTAACCTCAGAGAATTTGTCGAGGACCACGTTAGGCGCGTAAAAAGCATAACCGCCCGCACGTTCACCCTTCCGGGACCATTCCAAGCTGCCTAGCATCGACGACCCCCCAACAGATACACGTGGAAGAAGATAGGGGGATAGAGATAACAAAAATTACTCGCCATGTGCTGCAAATACACGGTTCTCGAGCGTGAACGGCAATCTCACGGTTCTCGCAAAAGCACAGTAATCACACGGTCCTCTGTGACGTTGGTAGCAGCTGCGTATCTCCAAAGCCATCTAGGAGTGATGGCGCCATCTAGGGGTTGTTAGNTGGCGCCATCTAGGGGTTGTTAGAAGAAGATTGCTTTACAGGGACATAGCTCTAGGGCTAACAGGGCGGTGTGTCAGGCTTTCTCCTAGAGTATATTAGGATTAACTGGGCGAGCTGTCAGGCTTTCTCTGAGCGAAAGAATTTCTCCAATAATGGCCGGAGATAGGTTGCCGCCATCATCTTGGCGTCATTAGAAGCCATTCCTATTTTGGCATCCCAAGTGCAAAGTTTAGAGCAGTGCGTGTTGATTGTAGTTGTGAACCACATTTGTCCAACTTACTTTATAAAAAAAAAACGCCTGTAAGACGAGATGCACGGAGCCAAGGGGAGAGTTTAAATACAAAAGAACGGCTAGATACATTGGGTAAGCTAAGCAGTGGCCAAAGGCTAAGATCGGTGAGACTCATTTTTATCCCAGCTTAGGTGCAGCGGAAGGGCTCATTCTGGAAGCCCCAGCAGCGATTGCAAACGGTGGATTCTCTCTGATGCCGCAGAAATATCTTTAGCATGGTAAACTCCAATGCTTTTCCTGGCTCCGTTCCCTGGCTCATACATAGCGTTGCCTTTTCGGTGTAATACAACACATCGATTTCGGTTGTTCCCTAACCTTGCGTACCCTTGTACCCTTTGGTACGAGCGCAGCAGCTCGAAGTTGGGGTTACAAAGCTGCAGAAGGTGGTCCCAAAAGCCGACGAAAAAGATCGCGGAAGGCCAGCACAAGTCGGATCCAAAAGTCCGAGCAGTTCGTCGCCGGTGCTGCGCTAGGCCGACGGCCGCAGATCGTCGGTGTGACTCGGTGTCTCCGTAGCAGAAGTGTCGGTCCCCGCTAACCCCCCTTTGCCGACAGAGTAGCATCAGAGAGGATTAAAAGAGAAAGAAAAAAATCTAATGTCCAAATTAGGGATCGTTTAAAGAGGAAGAGAAATCAAGAAAACTTTGTGGTTAAACGAAGAAAATATCGCCCAGCAAGAGGGCAGTAAATAATATATATCTGTATGTAGTTTAGTTTATATTTTAATTATAACGGTTTAATTATGTGCGAGTGAAAATTTGTGGGAAAAGAGAAAGTGGGAGCTGTTTAGTGTCTGCGTTTCAAACATTTTTATTCGGTGAAAAAAAAAAATGAAAGAAATTTATCGGAAAATGTCTAAGCTAATTAATTAATCAGTCAGGTCGAAGTTGCTAGAAACCTTTTAATTTCCACCCCTAACAGCCAGCCGTCGGTGAAAGCGCTTTCTACGATGGATACCTGCAACAAGTGGTGAGTCGCCAATCAAATATAAAGGGCATAGAAAGAAACTATGCAACGGTTGTTAATTTTGGTTTTGACTACTAAGTACGAGCATAAAGTAATGACTACAAAAACAACACCAAATATTAAACGCCGCTGCTAAGCGCTTTCGGTTCTCAAACCATAATTTCACAAGAGCTCAAGTGCCAGATAATTTAAATTCTATATTTGTTTTATGTAAATCCAAATTTTTGACGAGTTTAAGAAATTTAAACGGATATTTAGTTTTGGTTTTCTTATCACAATTTATGATAGGCACATTGCAAGTTTTTATATATTTTTGTTTTATTTACATGTCTAGTTTTAAGAACTTTCTCACTTCGTACTTTTATCAAATTATTTATAATGTTTTAAATATCAAAATTGTTGCCGCGTCTAGCGTAAAGCCCTTGTAGGGGGGTCTTTGGAAAACGATGGGGTCATCTACAAAAACAATGGGAAAATCGGATCAGATGGCCCAATGGTAGGGCGGGTCTGAAGAAGAGCCTCCGATAACATCGGGAGGTCAAAAGAGGCGACTTTGGCCCACCTAAGAAAACAAGCTTTCCTTTTACTTTCGCATGAGTCCTCTTATTTCCGGTTTAGCCATAGCTTGTCTCGCACGCAAAATTAAGTAGTTAGAATCATAGACAGGCCAATATGGGATTGAAGCAAGACCAACACCCCCCTTTCCGACAAGCAGCAGCCGGACCATCGATCGCGTGCGCTCAAGCCCATATAATAACACCAAGCCTGAAATTATTTGTAGTTCGTTACACCTCGTGAGAGCAGCGTTGACAAAAATTGCGCTAGTACATGGCTTCAGACACTGATATACATAAGCACACTGACTCAAAATGTGGTCCCACGGTAACCCAGCACCGGTGAGTTGGTGGGCTGGTCATACATTTTTGGGTGGGGATATACTAGGACGGACCTTAGCGTTCCATTCCGGTGGCCCATAGTCGAAATTTGGAACACCCTTGGGTATAAAAAGCCCGGTTGACTGGTACCAAAAGAGAGAGAAGTTATAACTTGTAAGCAATCGGGAGATTCTGACAATCGACATCGCGACCTAAATTTGCACCGGTAAATCCAAAGTAATTGGACGCACGTTTTCAAAATCGGAAATATCGAGTAGAGACTAACAGCAATAACTAAGAGTGCAGACAAAAATGGGATCTACTGCGTCGAAGAGCATCGATTCCCCCGCTAATGTGATCAACTCTCTTGAAGTAGTGAACCACAAGGACGAAATTGCCCAGGTATACAGGATTCTCCAAGTCATCAGAACTCCGTGCCTCCCGCTAGATGATTCAGGGACACAAGGACCTGCGCCATGAGCTGGAGAAGGTTGTAACCCTTGCCAACACCCTGTCCAGTGGCCATATGTAGATCAAAAGAAGGACTGAAATAAACAAATGCCAGAAGCAACCCACATTAACAATTGCATTCAATCTGAAGGATGACCCTATTCACACAGCGATATAAATAATAGATCCAGCCATAGCAATCTATATATATAAAAGAAAGTCGTGTTAGTTACTGATTTTATATCTCAAGAACGGCAAAACAGATTTGGGTGTAAATTGGTAGGGAGGTTGCTTAGAGCCAGGGAAAGGTTTACCACAAACAAAATTCAGGAAAATGTTCAACAGGAATGCAGAAAAACCGGGAAAGTTTTTTACAACTTTAACAAAAATCTCTAATCAAGTAACCATTCGATTACATGTTGTTACATTGTTTGACAGCTTCTTATTGTAATCTGTTCAGTTTTGGGGTAAAAGTTATTCGTTTGTTAACAGTTCGATTGGAAACACGTTTATTGTTCAGTTTTGTTGTAAAATTTATTCGTTTGTTAACA
>VNJW01001490.1:0-18110 GCA_008042615.1 Drosophila auraria | reverse complement strand
TCAATCTCAAATAAGCCTCCCTGGTTTAGTAAAGAGTTGACTCGCCTCAAAAATGTCAAGTCCAATCTCTATTCTAAATTTAAACGTAACGGTTCTCAAGCTGTTCATTCTTGCTATTCACCGGTGTTCAGTCTCAGCAATATGTATATGCAATAACAAAAGTAGCGATTGTCAGGTCAAGCGCAAATGCATATTATGCTGACATGAAGAAGTCGAATTGGGCAACGTTCCCATTTCTGCATAGATCATAATACACAATAACCCACATTTCTTTTACACACAATTTTCGTTGACATAAGCATATTCTTTATACTTTGTTTAGCTATAAATACCGTTAAGTTTCTTCAATAAAATCAGTAATTGTTTTGACCACAACGCAAGCGTTACTCATTTCCCTGCATTCAACAGAGACTGTCGCCGCGTCTTCAGACCCTCATATGCACCATCCTCAGTCCCACTGGTTCATGTTCTAGTTGCGGCGACACAAGGCAAACAGTTCATGTACTGAATGCCAGGCACCTTAGCCTACACATTAACATTTGGTGACCCTGACCGTCTAGGAAACATCCTAGATCCGTGAAGGATTTCAATCATCCTTTGGCTCAGAACTCAGATTTCTAGCCGTTTCTAATCACAGGAAACATCCGACCTTTAAGGGATTTCAATCATCCTTGGTCACAACTCAAAAGTTGTCAATCTGGCGACACTTTGAGGGATTTTAACATCCTTTTGGCTCAGAACTTGTAGCCGTTGATCACAGTCAGTGATCCCTACAGGAAACTATCCTGGACACACTTCTCAGAATTGTCAACAAGGCGACACTTTGAAGAAATCTTTCAAGTCATTGTTCAACTTCTTCGACCATCGACGGTTGCGAACAGGAGCGTATCCAGCTTTTCAGCAAATAAAACACTCCCAACGGGTCAGAAGTGAAGTAACACTATAATGGCTAATACAATGGAAGAGCAAGCAGTCGCCGAGACGTTAGACTTGCAAGAAAAGATCAGTCAAGAGATCTCAAAATATATTCGCAACTGTAAAAAGGATTCACCGGAGAGGAAACTAAAATCCACTTATTACCAAAACAAATTGGTCGCCATCGATGACGCGTGGAATCGGTTTGCGACGAACCATCTCAATATTGGTGAAAAATATAGAGCCACTGAGTATACCAAGTTATACGATGACTGTAGTGCCACATACGAAGAATACAGAGCGAACATGCTCGACAATATAGAACAATGAGAAGCGGGAGGTATACATCAATCCATGAGAGCATCCGGCAATCTCAGAACGGCATGTCGCCGACAAAGAGCGATATCCGAGTCTATCAAACACGGCCTGAAAGAGTTTTCAGAGACAGGAAAGACCATCTCAAGTGATTTGACAAAAAAACTATGGTCTCAGACGCAAGAAATTCATTTTTTCGTTCACGAAGAATACGATGACCCAATTAAGGGAGGATATGATATGCAGTCCTTCCTAAGACTGGAAAAAGAAATTCAAGCGGTCTTAGGGGCAAAAAGCAATACATCAAGCAACGAAGATGTGCACTTGCCCAGAGTCAGCATCCCAAAATTCGATGAAGATCTGCTCAAATGGACTCAATTTTTCGATATATTAAAATGCATGGTCCATGACACTAACATGCCCACCGTACGGAAAATGTGGTATCTCAAAGCCACCGTAACCGGAGAGACTGAAAGGTTGATAAGGCATATCGATCTTAAGCAAGAAAATTACTTGCATGCATGGGGGTATATTGGTTGAAGCTTACAACAATCCCCGACATGTAAGAGACACGATTCTCAATCGTCTCCTGCAACAACGCACAAATAGTAACGATCCGAAGTCATTAAAAGAATTATACATTACAACGATTGAGTTCCTGGCATCATTAAAGGGACTTGGCATCGATGTATCTAGCTGGGATACAATATTGATTGCCATCATCAAGCAAAAATTAGATTTTGCAACTGGAGCCCTGTACGAACAGTGGTTATATGGGTCTGGATCAACGAATTCGAGTGTTGGACACAGGAAAAAAGGGCCGACAGGCAAACATGGAGGAAAATAAAACTTACATGTACCTCTGCCAGCGCTGGAAAGGTATCAAACTGCCCGTTTTGCAAAAGGAATCATCCGCTTTACAAATGCGATGACTTTCGCAACAAAACAGTACCCGAACGACTCAATTGGTTGCAAAAACAACGGTTGTGTGTAAATTGCTTTAGCAGTGACCACAAGGCAAAGGAATGCCGAGGTCGCATGTGTTTTGAATGTGACAAAAAACACCATACATTGCTGCATCTTGAAACCAAATCAGGTGCAGCAACCGAGCCACAATCGCTTACTCTAGGCGCAGCAAGCAACAAAAATAACAGTGGCAGTAAAAGCAAGCAATGGTCAGGCTGCGACCTTCAGAGCTCTGCTTGATTCAGATTCACAAATAAATTTGATTTCTGAATGAATGGCTTCAATGCCATCACTTAAACTCCACGGTACTTCACTACGTATCGAGGGAATTGGAGCCAATCCAAAAACTAGTAGAGCCAGAGTAAATGTTCTGATGAAATCTATGCATAATGACTTTACTCAACAGGTTGAAGCTTTTGTGTTACCACACATCATAGCTGATCAACCGCCTCATCAGTTAAATTCTACAAATCTGCAAGTCCCGAGCAGCATTGCCCTAGCTGAACCAAACTTCGACAAGCCAGGAAAGATTGACATGCTTATCGGAGCCGAGTACTAATACTATTCATTGCTTCTACCGAACCAGACTCTATTAAAGCCCAATTCTTCAAAATACAAAACTTGGATGGATTGTGGCCGGAAAAGTTTCGGCGGAGCAAAACTCAGCTGCAATTTGTGCACCTGCAGCTACAGATGAAGAAATTGATACGCTGTTGGAACGCTTCTGGACTTTAGAAACTCTAGAAACTGAAGAAATGCACCGATCACCGATGGAGGCTCATTGCGAAAAACATATCGTAGGAAATCTCCAAGCTGCAGCAGATGGAAAATTCATTGTCAAACTCCCATGTTCTGAACAATCTTCAGCCCTGGGGGCATCACAGCAAACTGCAACAAACAGATTTCTGGCACTGGAGGGAAGAACTTCACCTGAATTCTGGAAAGGGTACTTGAACTTTATGGAGGAGTATGAAGGCCTTGGACATATGAAACAAGTGCATCACTCAAACATACCCACGGATCACTGCTTTATTCCACACCACTGTGTGCTTTACCCTGAAAGCAGCACAACAAAACTATGGGTAGTATTTGATGCTTCCTGTAAAACCATAAGCAATAATTCTTTGAATGATATATTGCATGCTGGACCCACTGTTCAGAGCGAGCAGTTTGCAATCCTGCTACGCTTTCGCACTCACAAATGTGTGTTCACAGCAGACATAGAAAAAATATATCGGCAAGTGTGGATGCACCCTCATGATCAATTTCATCAATTAATCGTCTGGAGAAAGAATCAATTTGACGACCCTAAGTATTACCGACTCAAAACCGTCACATACGATACAACGTCAGCCCCATTCCTAGCTACAAAATGCTTGGACTATTTGGCCGAGAGGGTCAAAAATAAATAACCAAAGCAAGGACTACTAGTTCTCGTAAAGGAAGACAACGTGCCGGTGATGAGCTGGCCAAGGGGAAGGATAGTAAAGACCTATCCTGGCAAGGACAACCATGTCCGGGTAGTAGACGTTAAAACCGCCTCTGGAATATTCAAACGCGCAGCTACCCGGCTTGCTCCGCTTCTGAAAGAAGAAGCCACAAATCGTCCTCGCAGCTCCATTGTAGAAACGACGATGCCGGACGCTAGAACAACAACTAGCAACAATCAACAAAGAGAGAGGCAAATACGAAGGCGACTATCTACAGCAAGCATTCATGGTCCTAACAACCCAGCTACTCTGCTGGCGACGGATGCAAAATGAGATAGCTAGCGTCCTTACTGATGTCCGCCACCGAACCATTAGTCCCATGCTAGTATCTCCTCAGAAACTGAGAGATCAACTTGATCAAATTCGGGATCATCTTCTACCAAATCTTTTACCGGTATCATCGGAAAATGCTATCCAGCTCTACCGAATTATGCACGCTGAAGGCACAACAACTACCGATCATGTAATCTTCAAGATTACACTTCCTCTGGTATCCACAGCGCAGCAAGAAGTGTTCAGCATCATCCCCATCCCGGCGTGGAAGGCAGGAAGCTGGCATAGACTCGATATCAAGACAAATATCATTGCCGTCAATGCTCATAGAGATCAATTTATAGGATTGACTGAAGACGAATTTGAGTTATGTCTAAAAATGCCTAACGACGAGCACATATGCTTTAATCATCAAGCAACGTTTAGCGCGGAAAATTAGTGTGAATTTCAGTTGTTTAACAAGAAGACTGAAACACTATGTGAGACTGTTCAAACAAAATCCCATCTGATTTGGACAAAGACGCATCAACGGAACAGATGGATGTTCGCAACACACAGTCCCATAGAGCTTCAAGCTGTATGCAAAGGAACACCTTCCACAGTACACCTTGAAGGAACGGGCTTACTACCACTCTCCGCAGGCTGCACCGCGCGCAACTCAAAAATTAGTGTTGGCACATTCAGCACTACAATCAGCGAAACGAAATCAACATATGTTCGTTTCGGCAATATCACCAAGTTTGACGTAGAAGAAACATCAGAACCAACTCAAGAAACTACAACCTGAGTATCCGAACTAGACGAATTAGATGTCCTACAACAAAGGCTGGCCAAACTGAAGGATACAACATGGAAAAAACACCTTAGCACCGTGCAGCACCATCAAGTAGCTGCCTATGTGGCTTTAGCAATATCAATTATAGTGAGCATTGCATTCATTCTACGACGGCAAAACAGCAAATGGAAGCCACGACAACGGTTTAACTTCTTTTCGTTGACGTACTCGCTCTAACTCTGGCACACGTACTGATTCCTGTGCGCAGGCGTCCTCTGCCTTTTATAGGCTCCGCCAGTACCGTTATCCTTGCCGGCGTCGGTCACGCCACCCGGTCCAAAGTCTGGCGCTTATCGCGTGACCGGGTCCAAAGTTCCTCCGAGTCCCGCTAATTTAGCGGCGTCTCCTCCTTGCCGGCCAAAGTCCACGGCCGCCGATCACGCCACTGAGTCCAAGGTCCGCCAGAGTCCCGCTATATTAGCAGCGTCTCCTTTTGGCGGCCTCGCAACTCCCTGCCCCTCTCTTCTGCTGCTGCTGCCGCTGTTATTAACAGCGCTGCTGCTGTCCTTAGCAGTGCGCATCTCCTGCACATTGCTTTGTGGGGAGTTTCAAACAGAACTCCTCACAGAGGTTATTTTATACAAATCATTAAAATTTGCACATAATACTCTAAAGGGTTCATGCATTTCATACGAGGTTCTACAGTGGTGCAAAATTAAGGGCAAGTAGGATCTAGTGGTTCTACGTGCAAACTTAACTGCGCCAAAAGATCGGTGCTTTCCACGTCACCACGGATAAGGTTATACATAATGCCTAACACCGTTCTACGGTTTGCTAAGGAAGGTTGGTTTAGTAGGATGTCTACTAGAATTAGAAGGCAACCTAAGGTTTGCATCCCAGTTTAAGCCACGAAGAGCGAAAAGTAAAAAGTTCTTTTGAATAGACTCAATGCGTTTGCTGTGAACGTCCCACTGGGGACTTCATACGCAAGATCCATATTCTAAAATAGGACAAATTAACGAAGTGTATAAATTCTTCGTGACGTAGGCGTCATCGAATTACTTCGACCACCGTTTAATAAATCCAAGCACACCCCTGGCTTTATTCACAATGCACGAAATATGATCAGTAAACTCTTGTTTAGGATTTAGGCGGATACCCCAATCGTCAACTAGAGTGATCCTTTCCAAAGAGCAGCAGTTCAGCGTATAAGTCGCAAGCATGTTAGAGACACGTGAGAATGTCATCAGCTTGCATTTGGAGCCATTTAGGTTTAATAAGTTTGCATTGCACCATGTTTGAAAGTTATTAAGATCTATTTTTAAATTCGACTGGCTATCGCCGTCCTTGTATTGCACACAAAGTTTAACGTCGTCAGCGTACATGAGTACTCTGGAGTTAGTCAAGACTTTGGGCAGGTCGTTAATAAATAATGTAAAAAGTAAGGGACCCTGGTGGCTCCCTTGCGGGACACCAGAGGTCACCCGGAGAACATTTGACAAGTTGTTTTTAAAGAGGACTTTTTGCGTCCTGCCATTCAGATAACTTGAGATCCAACTAAGAAGATCAACATTAAGACCTATAAAGTCGAGTTTCCTAACAAGAAGGGAATAATCAGCAATGTCAAATGCTTTTCTGAAATCAGTATAGATCACATCTGTCTGCGAATTTTGTGGAGAAGTGAGCTCCAGAAGGTTAGTAGTCGTTGGTCTTCGTTTAATTAATCCACGTTGGCATGGAGACATTACTGATCTACACAGGTGCTGCAAATGGGAAGTAATTACGTTTTCGAAAAGTTTTGGGATGGCTGACAACTTAGAGATTCCTCTGTAGTTGTTAGCATCCACTTTGCTACCTTTTTTGTGGAGAGGAATCACGAATGATTCCTTCCAAATAAGTGGAAATTGGGAAGTTTGACAATTTAATTTAATTTAACAATTTTTGGAGGGGACTGCACAGGGACTCGGCACAATATCTAAGCACACAGCCATCGGGACCTGGCGAATAAACCGGCTTGACACGTTGAAGATCCAAAAGCAGGGAGGAGCTATCGTTTAATCTAGGACTGAAGATTAGGTTTGAATTGGTCATGCTATATGAAAAGGTCTGGTTTGAATCGGATGACGAAGAAAAAGTAGTTTGAAAAAACTGAGCAAAAAGATCGGCGATTGCCTGATCATTGTTTGCTGTCGTATTTTCAAATGAAGAAGGATGTGTAATAGGCTTACGTTTAGTGTTGACAAAATTATAAATCCATGTAAGTGCACATGTAGAGATCGGACCAATCAAATGAAATTATTCAACCGTCGAAAATCCGCCTTGCGAAAGCTGTGGACTTTCTTAGGTGGCCGATCAGACTTAATCTCCAAAGCAGTCCCAATATCAATAGTCACATCGAAAGTAGACTGGTATGGATCTTCGGGTTGCGTCAAGGGCAGGACCCTAACCAAACTGACTCTTGACGGATCAGAGAAAAAGTAGAGATTAAGCAAGCGATCTAACGAATTTCGTACATGGTTGACATGAGACAAGGAAATGCTAAACAAGCCATCAGTAAAAAAGGAGTTCATGGCATTGTAAAAAATATCCATGGCACCCGCCATGTCAGTGCACATGTAGAGATCGGACCAATCAAAGTCATATATGAAATTATTCAGCCGTCGAAAATCCGCTTTTTGAAAGCAGTGGACTTTCTTAGCTGGCTGATCAGAATTATTCTCCATAGTAGTCCCAATATCGATAGTCACATCGAAAGTAGGATGGTATGGATCTTCAGGTTGCGTCAAGGGCGGGACCCTAACTAAACTGACCTTTGCCGGATCAGGGACAAAGCAGAGATCGAGCAAGCGATCTAAGGAATTTCGTACATTGTTGACTTGAGACAGTGAAATTTCAAATAAGCCATCAATAAAGTCGTAACGTGCTGTAGTAAAAAGGGTATTTGAGGATTCAGAGACAAAGCAGAGATCGAGCAAGCGATCTAAGGAATTTCGTACATTGTTGACTTGAGACAGTGAAATTTCAAATAAGCCATCAATAAAGTCGTAACGTGCTGTAGTAAAAAGGGTATTTGAGGATTCATTTGTGGACCAAATAGCTCCAGGAATGTTAAAATCACCTAGAACAAATAAATGGTCCCTATCCAAAAGTCAATCGGAGACCGACTTGATAGCGGAAAGGTGGTCGTTCCAATAAATAGGAAGTTCCGACAAGGGGGGAATGTAGGAACATGTAATATAAGTAAAGCTACTATTAAATGATAGCTTCACACAAAGGAATTCAACATCGTTGTATTCCTCTAAAGCTAACTTCAGACGTGAGGCTAGAACCAAAATAATATTCGGCAGACTTTCCATCTTCATCATCATCATCATCATCTTCTAATCTATTTTTCTTCTCCCTAAGTGATGTTAAATAATGACCTAATTCGTTTTCAGCACAATTCTCAGTGATATTATTTGCAACAGACGATGAGGGCATATTTATATTTGATTTTAAAATTTGATTAACATGATTTTTATTGAAACTAAATAAGAACTAGGAATTAAATGAAGTGCAAAAATATTCGAGCTTAAAAGGTGATTTGGCTGATCTGAAACAGTGTGAGAGAGAGGAAGTTCACTTGAACTCAGAAACATACCCATATGATGATATAAATGTTAACTTTGAAGTGGATAAATATGCTCACCTTTACGAGATGTATGCAAGGTTTCAAAAGAGTTATTACAATCACCCTGAACTACCATATTTATCACCGACAGTTAAATCAGGTCCTATCGATGTAAGAATTTCAACCAATGTTGGTGGTGAAATTTTAAAGGAGCACTTCCAAAAGACATCGGTAATTTTAAATTTTTAGACAAAGAAAATGTATTTCACATGTATTATTTGTTTGTAGAATAAAAAAATGAAAATAAAAAAAAAAGAGTTAAATAGTATTTAAAAACATTTATAGTAACATATAATGACAAATTTGTTAGTAAACACATGCAAATTACTCGACAAGCATGGATAAAAAGAAGCGAAGCAGTAAGTAGTTCTTTAATCAAAAAACAAAAACCCAATATAATTATAATTAAATAATTATCTAGTATATAAAAATAAATACCTAATATAATGTAATATATTAAATTTTAAAAACTCTTTGTTTTAATTGGCTCCTCACTTGTGAAATCTGGGCGAGTACCATGGAAGCCTGAGGAAAGAAAACAACTGGAAGACATTTTAGAAAATTTAGCTGAAATTGAAGAATTGCCGTCTCTGAAATCATGCACGGAAATAATAAACAATTATACCTGCTTTCATGGTCGCACCCCTGCGCAAATGAAAACCTTTCTGAATAACCAACGAAAGGCAAAAGATCGCAAAAATCAATACAAAACATTCAAATTAAAACCAAGATAATTATTTTTGTAAAATTTTAAATATTAAAAATACGTGTTTACTGAAATTGAATTAGTGAAAACAATTAAATTAGGAGAAATCGTTTTGTAATATTCGGACTATGTATTCAATAAACACTATCTATTTACTAGAATTATTAGAATTATCTAGAATCTAGAATTATTAAATGAGTTAAGTTCTTAAATAACTTATGTGTTGGTTTATTGTTATGTATACTTATGTCAAAGTAATTGTTTCTGACCTCTTCAATACTCTTAGGCATATATTTTCTTCTATTCGGGACATTCCATGCTGAATTGGTTTTAAAATAAGCCCTATATGGTTATTTGATACCACTGTCTCTGTCCTTAAATATGCTATTGTATATATATATATATATATTAGAATTATTTATATATATATTTCATTCCACTACCGATAATTTATATGACTAAGATAGAGTTATTTTGTTATCATTGTCTTCGAACTTCTTAATACATATAAGGGCCCTAAAATAAACTTTATATGTCAATTTCAGTTCATTGTTTCTGTCCTCGAAAGTGCTACTGCGTATATATTATTGCAGCGTTGCCACATCGATCAAATTTTATTATATACATTTTATTAAATTGGTATAATTCTGGGGAATTGGGTTCTGAATGGTAATTTTTTTAAAGATTTAGATAATCTAAACAAACAACATAATATTTAAATTTGAAAAATAAGATTATTACTTCAAGAAGAAAAAAACTAACAAGTGTCTCCAAAAGTGACACTGCATATATTTTCAAAATTTTTTAAAAGTGCCATGGTTCTGTAGAGCATTAATTAATAGCACTAGTATATATTGACGCATTTAATGTTGAAGTTCGATCGGCATCAAAGTTCACTTATGATCTCCTTGGTAAGAGTGAAACAGGCTGTATGAACAAACCTGCTGCATTTCTCTTCTGACAAAAACGATCTATGTATCTGGCATTTAATGGTCAACAAATCTGATTTCTGTATATGAAGATCAGGTTGACTATAGATCTCGAGTTGGCGCAAATTACGAATAATGAAAATACAGGTCACGAAAAATCTGAATAAAGAATTAAAAATAATGAAAAATCAACACATCCCAAAAATATGCAATCAGTAAGTCATATGCTTAAAACCAACAGACCGTTGCTGAGTAATTCCCGATGGGAGTTCTAACGGAATAAAGTCCAGAAAAAGCACACAGAGGTGAGGAAATAAAAACTCCCCCCTTTGGCCTCCACCAATAAGCGCGGCCATAGTTAATGCATAGGGTCTTACAGATTCCCAAGTCTGGGTTCAGCAAGGCACTAGTATATAATGACGCATTTAATGTTGAAGTTCGATCGGCATCAACGTTCACTGATGATCTCCTTGGTAAGAGTGAAACAGGCTGTATGAACAAACCCGCTGCATTTCTCTTCTGACAAAAACGATCTGTGTATCTTGCAATTAATGGTCAACAAATCTGATTTCTGTATATGAAGATCAGGTTGACTATAGACCTCGAGTTGGAGCAAATTACAAATACCTTTTTCTTTTTACTCCAAAAACTGGGGAGTAATTCAATATAATATATTTCCAATTCAAGTTTTTGTAAAATAATACATTTTCAAGATTTTCTATTTTGGTTCTTAGAGAGGAGAGTAGAGTAGCGTTTCCTGATCTTTTTGTTTTTGTTGTTGCCCAGTGTGGAAAACGCGTTTTTCTATTTCGGATAGTTCTCTCCCTAAAACGAGTGACTCACCCTCAAGCAATTGGATACTTGACTTGAGCTCTCTTTCTATTAAAATCATATAATGGTGGGGTAGGGTAAAAAGTTTAACTTTCTTTTAGTGTCATTGGCCTCAAGAATTATTTTTGCCATTTTAAAAGTATTTATGGTATGCATTTTAGATCTAAACATTGTCATAAACCCATATAATTGTATAGCAGTGAAAAGAATAGTTTTATATTTTTCAATATGTAGACATTTTAACGCCTTTATGGTAACACCCTTAGATTTCATTAACGATTTATCGGCACCGTCAATACTGTACGCATAAACTTTAAGGCGAAGTCTAACGAATTCACTCATTGGTCGACCATTAAGCTCGTCCCTAAAAAAGCCCACTATAGATTTATTACAAATTTTAAAATCATACAATTTAGCTCTATCTATAAAATATCCAGATGTATCAAATTTAAATTTCATATCGTCTCGAATATCCCTGTAAAAATCATCTGTTTTAATTGTGTAAATGAAGGAGTCTGTATCCATGTAAATCAATCTAATATTGCCTTAAAACTTTGGCTTCATGTACTGATAATGGAAATCATACATCTTTCATTTTGATAACTCCAATACAAAAAATTCTAGATACATTGGCTTATCGTTTACAAATGACATTCTTTTCATCTGTATCGTATAAAAATCGTTTATAAGTAATGTTTCACTATGAAAATTACTTTTTGAAATTAAAGTTCGAGCACAAATTTTTTTACGACCTCTTTTATAAGTCTGAGGGGGTCCCAATAACTAACTATTTTCATATCACTCCGTAATTCAATGTTCTCCATGGTTTTTCCAAAGACAGCATTATTTAAGAACTTAAATAAGCTTTGTTCGACTGAATTTTTCGCCATCGAACGATGATAAGTATTCAGATCGATATATGGCTTCAGCCAAGGTTTTTGCTTGAACCGCACCCCTCTTTGAATTTTCTTAAGCTGCAACCCATTATACAGACATTGCTGTAGTACAGTATGGTGGATAATGTAATTTCTTTTATCTCCGAGGTCGGCAATCATTTTTTTTCATTTTCTCATTATCACCTGCTAATTTATTTGAGGGACAAAACGGTAAGTCACTATGTAGGTCATAAATGCTATACGGATAGTCTAAGTCAACTTCTAAAATGTATCCATATGGGAAATCTCTTGGGATATTTTCAATTTTAAAGTTTTCTACGTCTGTGGGGGGAATCCATTCAAAGCTCGCATATGGTAAGCTTTCCATCATCCCGTAGCCATAGAGATTATTACTATCGAGATACATGAGATAAGTCGAAGCTTTACTCTCGTCATAATCTGACAAATACTTATTATTTGCCTTCGTGTATCTGTGAGAACATTGTACTAAACCCCCTCGTATGCCACTTCGAATAAATTTGAACATGTCAATGTCTGTAAGTAATTGTAATTCATTTCTTGTCGTCTTTAACATAGCCTGCCACGACAACCCTGGCGTTGTATAAAAATGAGCTAAGTCAAGAGAATACATTTTCATACAAATTGAGCGAAAGTTTTCAAAAATGTCAGTTAATAGTAGTACATAAGTTTTTAAATATAGCTCTAGATATTCCTTTGGAGAATTACAAGAAAATTGTTAAGTGCATGACTGTTATCCTTTTAAGAACACTGATTAAAAAACTTGCCGCGAGGCGGTAGAGAAGTTTCATCAAGTCTTTTCTCTGAATCTAGGTATTCATAAGGAAATACACCTTTCTTACGCATAAGTCTGAACTCATTTTCACAACTAAAATATGATCTTATTGCATGAAGGTCTCCATTATTTAAATTAGATGCAAGAGTATCTAGGCTAGACGACATAAATCTAAATGTATCTAAAAAACGTATCGTAAAACTATTTCCACATTCATTTTCTATTTTTTTGGACACTGAAATGAAGTGTTTCATGTTTATTGGAAAACCTCTAATTTATTCAGGTATAAGTGTCAGTTCCTTAATAACCAAGGGACAATCATACTTTTAAAAATTGTGAAAGAAAACTGGAAACAAATTTAAAGTCCTTAATTCTAAATTACAGTCCTTAATTTAGAGTGGACTGCACCCCTATATCTACCTGTAAAGTGGCAGTGATCGCGAACGCGGTCGTGAGCTAAAACCTTTTCGCAAATGTGACAATTTATCGCGTACTCGCAGTCATACTCGTCTTCCGCATTCATTTCAATAGGGACAACTTTCCTCAAGTAATTTGTGTGTATTTTTTTTAATTAAAGTGGCAGTGATCGCGAACGCGGTCGTGAGCTAAAACCTTTTCGCAAATGTGACTCAAGTAATTTGTGTGTATTTTTTTTAGACTAGTCTTAAGGCAAGTAATAAAACTTATAGCTGCATTACCATCAGTTTCTAATTTAGCAAAATTTTTATTCATTATATTAATTGATGATCCTGTATCTACCATGCCTTTATAAAATTTGTTATGAAAAACTAACTTTATATAGGGGTTATTTCTTCGGTCTCCGAAGCTGTTTGATGAAAATTTACGTCTATCCTAGTCTGTCCGCTCTGATTTTCCCTTTGTCTCTTCACTGGATTAGTATTGGATCTGTATGTGTTATTCGGATTTTTATTCTGATGGACGTTGATGCACTACGGACAGTACACTCAAGTTGGGTTAGGTGTTAATATTTTGGTAATTGTTCGGATTTTGCTGCCTAGCTTGATTTAGTCCGGTGCTGACCGTCTGATAATTACCCTGTTAATGCGGGGGTATAGGACGTTGTTGATATTGATTCAGATTTTGATTCTGGTTGTTCTGGGAAGTTGTTGCGATATTATTAGAGTTATAATATAAGAATTAATTTCGTTGATTATCATAATGCCTTTGGTTGTTACCTTAATAATTTTCCCTATCCCTGTAATGTCTTTGGTTATTTCTATTTTGCGCATATTGTTCTTCTGGACATGCGTCATAAAAACCTAGTGCCATAGCCGCTTGTTTCAAATTTGCAATATTGGTAATATCTCTTCGGGCTTACGAGATGTACATACGATCAGGAAGTTTTCGATCAATTGTGACAAGGACTGTTTTATCTAGCATTTTAGTGTAAATAATCTTATCTGAGGTATCTGATTCTAATTCAAACTTATCAATTATATTTCGATATTGACTCTCAAGCTCATTTATGAACTTACTGATGCTCCCTTTGAACTGCGTTTCTCCCAATTTCTTGATGATCGTCTCGTAGGGCCTGTGACCCTTGAACGCAATGGCTAGGGCTGTCTTCATGGTGAGCCAATTGTTCGCTCCAGCCTGGGCGATTGCATCTGCTGCTGAATCTACAGTCATCCTTCTGATGGCTACAAAGATGACGTGCGCCTGCCTCGTATCCTGGGTTGGAAACAATTGCGGTAGGTACTCGACCTCGTCGAAAAATCCGGAGAGTTTTCCCGGGGTTTCATTGAAGTGCGGAAATTTTTTGATTTGGGACAGCAGCTGGTTCAAATGCACGTCGGACAACTGGGGAACTGCCATTTTGATGTTTTTTGTTTGTTTTGGTTTTTGCTGAATATTTAGTCTCTGACCTTAAAGGATTTTTTAATTGTCTGTGTGACTACACGAAGATTTTATGTCACTGAAACTACACACGTAGATTCTTTTGCGGATCTCAATTTAATTCACTGTATTCACTTTGCCGATCAAGAATTAATAGTTGTTTAGTTATATCCTTTTTAGTTGATCAGTTCCGATAGTTAAAACGACTTTATTTAAGTGAGCTTTCGATTTTCACTTGAGTGAAACTTTAATTACTCTTGGATTCAAGTGTCTTGACTCTTGGATACAAGTGCTCTCTTTAATTTAATGACTTTGGTTTGACTTTGCATTGAAATAGGAGTTTCCTGTTTGCGAGCCGAACTTTGATTGTCTTCGGACGTGTGATCGTGACAATTGGAGGGAGTTGTTTAGTCTACGAAGGCCTCCGCGTGGATCCCATATACCCTAATAACCCTAAGTTCACCTGTTCCAGTCCTTGATCACGCTGATATTATCCCCGCGATCCACTCAATCAAAACTTACAAGCAAATGCCCATTAACCTTCGGCACGGGTCAACCCTCACATTTTCTAACATTTTCCCACATTTTCCCCTATTTTCTTTCCCACCCCCTTCGCATTTCTGGCTCAAATTTATATAATCCCGCGATCACCAGTCAACTTCTCTTAATTAATTACACCCTAATTGACCCCACCTGTCAACTTTTGTGATTGATCCTCCCCCCACCCTAAGTGAGCCGGAACTCTCATTTAACAATTTAACAATTAAATCACGAAACACAACTTAGAGATCTTAAACAAGTAAGAAAGCTACAGTTGAGTGAACATTTAAATTTTGCGGGATTGGTCTGTGTTCAAAACCAACAAAAAAAAAAATATATTTGTTTTTTTTGCACTTTTATTTTACTAGCCGGACCCAGACGGCTACATGCTACTCATCTTCCAAAAGCAGCGCCTTAGGGTGTCTTCAAATTCTAACCTTATTGCTAGCATCTCCCATGTTTATCATCCGATTATACCTAAATTACACAGGTCGACAAAAAACGAACTTTTTTCGTGCCGGCGAATAAAAGCCATTGATTCAGATAAATCTTAGCCGGTACATTACTAGTCTGAAACTTAAAAGTTTCCATCACGTCCCAGTTTTTTAAAATCGAGGTCAAAGTATCATGCACTGCTTGAATCGGCACTTTTCAAGGATTAATAACTCCCAAACCTTGCGTAGCCCAGAGCTGATATTCAGCTTAAAAGGAGCTTTGGCCGGAACTCAAAAACTGCTTGCTGGGTTCAATCTGTTGATTTTAAATTTACCACAGTAAGCAACCAATAACCGAAACACTCTTTTCGAAATATTTACCCGCTGGATGATTGTCCCCGATGAAAAATTAAGGGGTCTCTCAAGTCTAACCTCTCTCACTTGGGTACTGGTCGACGCCTTGCTACCTTCGTAGACACTTATTTCTGTGACCTGTGCAACAAAATGGTTACGCACTGTACATAGATACTGCCAGCTTTTCTACTCACTTTAAATTTTTCGCACTCAAATTTGTATGCTGTCCCTGATTTCAGATTTGGTCTGCGGGAAGCAACTCCAACACTTGTGCACTCCACCGGATCTCGATTTTAAAAGAATTTAGCACGGAAACGGGTGGAGCGACCAAAGTTCAGGCTTAGCAGCAGCGAAAAATTTCCTAATTGGAACATGAGCTTTCCAGATCTTCCCTGGCGCCGCTATAAGCTATCTGTTATATTTGCCCTAAGATCTGTTCTAAAAAAGACCATTAAATGCAGCTCACGAATTTTATGCACATGCACTAAAAGGTCGGCTTACAAATTGCGAAATTGCCTGCTTTTAAGCTGAATTATGTTTGCGGTATTCCATACGCCCCAAAGCTTGGCTTGAAACTTTTATGATCTGTAGCATGCTCTTAGGCAAGAAAATGTATCTCGCGGCTCTTCATTCACCACTTCAGAAAAACTTCGTCGACGTCGAGAGATCAATGCAGAAATGAAGCGAGTAATTTTGTAAGACTTGCAGGAACTGTTTCATGCAACATCATGTGTTGGTCAGGTTGTTTATACTATATTCTATAAAGATGTTATCAATGCAGATAAACGAACATATGGAACACACGAACGCACATTTAACGCTCCAACAATAAGTGAAGTTGCCATCCTGATTGTTGGCGAACAATTGGAAACACTATCTAAAACACTATCTGAAACACATCGATCATATGACGCATTGCAATACCCGCTGATGTTTTGGCAAGGTTAAAATGGATATTATTTTAAAATCAAAATGATAAATCCATTGAATGGTGAGTAGCAATATCATAATTTATTTTATTTATTTGGGAAGGTTAGGTTAGGGCGGCGGCTGACACAAGGTCAATCCACTTAGGCCATCACTGGCCCATTGTGATACCGCAATGGATCATTTATACCCTCTTACCACAAAGTTAGAAAGAGTCCCAGCCCGTTTCTCTTATGAAACCTGGAGAAAATATTCTCTCATATACTTTTTCCTGCGCCTGATTAGGGCCACACAGGAGCAGAAGAAGTGCTCCACTGATTCTACTTCATCCTCGTTTTGGCAACTTCTACAGAAGTCGTTGTTTAGGTCGTTTAGTCGGGATGCGTGGGCTCCTACGAGCCAGTGGCCTGTAATTGCTCTAATCACAGCTGAGCACTGTGTGCGGTGTAGACTAAAAAGCATTTTTGTGCGTTTGGCGTCAACTTTAGGCCATGTTTGGCGACTGATGTTGCAGTGTGTGGTATTGTTCCACATTTCATGTTCAAGGGATCTGAAAACTTCCCTTGTCCTGAGCTTAAAAGTGGCTAGGGGCATACGGAGGTCCTTGTCTGGAAGGAGAGCTGTGGTGGTTCCGCGTCTGGCCAGTTCATCAGCTATTTCGTTCCCCTTAATATTTTGGTGCCCTGGCACCCAGACTAGGGAGATAACGAACTGCTGTGCCATCTCTTGAAGAGATTTGCGGCAGTTGTTCACTATCGTCGAGTTTGAGGATAGCGCGCGAAGTGATTTTATTGCTGCCTGACTGTCTGAGTAAATGTTTATTACGCCGTTTATAAGGCTATAGTGGCGTAGGCAACTAAGAGCCTCGCTTATGGCGAGAATCTCTGCCTGAAAAACGCTGCAGTGGTCCGGAAGACGGAAATGTATTTTAATACCGAGTTGTTCGCAGAAGACTCCTCCTCCAACTCGATTGTCGAGTTTGGAGCCGTCTGTGAAAAAATTTATGCAGTCATTTTGTCCAAAGGGACTTGCCGCCCAGGTCTCCCTGGAGGGAAAGACTGTTTTGAATGTTGTAGAAGTGTGTTCTACGGGTATGCAATAATCTGTCAACTGCTTGCTTGCTCCCACTGATAGGATGGATGAGAGCCCATATTGATGGATTGTCCAGCAGTTTGCGTCTCTCAGACGTCGTGCTGTGATGGTGGCGGTTTCTTTTGCCACTAGTAGAATTGGGGATATGCTAGTAATAGCGTTGAGCGCTTCACTAGAGGTTGTTCTAAGAGCTCCTGTCATGCATAGTTGAGCTACTCTCTGCACCTTGTTGAGCGCCTTGAGTTTAGAACTATACAGCAGCGCTGGCCACCAAATTGATACCCCATACAGGAGGATGGGTCTAACTATGGCGCTGTATAACCAGCTAACTACAGACGGGGACATCC
>VNJW01001481.1:0-40041 GCA_008042615.1 Drosophila auraria | reverse complement strand
GTGGCGCTACCGCCATCGCCGCCAATAAAAAAAATATGCAATAAAATTGTCAATAAAAACACAGAAAAAAGTTAATTTATGTACTAAATTGCATATAATATGGACTGCCTTTACGACTTTTATCAATTCCACATTATTCTCACGGCTGTCGAAGCGCTACAACCGAGCAGCGATTGCCTCCTCCCCCTTCCCCTGCATGCTGCTTACGAAATATATGCAATTGATATAATTCGCTTACGGAATCACAGCTGTTTATTAGTGTCTTTTGCCAACCGTTTTACCCGGTTCGCTCACGGAATTCCGTTCATCTTAGTACCCGACCAAACGAAATACCACAAAATTCTTCTTCTTGCTCTTTTCGTTCTTTTTTTTTTATATGAAGTTTTCCGTTTATGGATTTTTTTCGTTCATCTTAGTACTAGGCTTAACACTAAACACTAAACCTGTGATCCCTGATTATTACAATTTGTAAAAAATTAGGAAAGCTTGCAGGTAAATCTCTGAAATATCCGCGTACATTTTTTCCTCAGTGGAGGATGCACTCGCACCTCCATTCAATTTAATCAATTGCAAAAAAGTTAAAAGAACTGTGCAAATGGCGCCAACCAGCAACACATGCCACATGATAAATGAATGGCAAACAATGTGGCACACACGGACACGGGCTGAGAAGCGACAGATGGGGTCTTACACATAGTTGTGGATGTGACGCACTTGCCCAACTTTATCTGTCGCTCTGGCAACTTTTAAGGCCTTTACAAATTGAGAATGACAAGAAGCCAGCGGGAGCAAGATGAAAAACAAAGGAGAAAATATTTGAGAGAACAACAAAGGGAAAATTCGGAATATATTTTTAATTGAAGATTTTATACATACATAACTTTTTAAGCCTGGAATTAAGAGGGATGCAAGTCGAGTTGAGAATTATTGAGTTATTTTCCAGGACTCTTGGGTATTGCCAAGATTCTAATGGTTTTATAATTGACTTTAATAATAAAATAGTAATCTATGAAATTATATATGAAATCAATCAAATATTTTCAATAAATCTGTCATAATTTCCTTCAACCCAATGCAAATTTCTAAACATTTGCTCAACTTTTGACCTGTTCCGGCCAAAAATAGCAATGCAGACAAGTTGTGCAGGAGAAGGAAAATCAATAGGTGATAAGAAAGGGCCATGGATGGGAGAGGAAATGATGTAAATGACGTTTCATCCCAGAATTGCAGGATGTGGCTGGCTTTGACAGTCAATCAAGTGAAAGGTGGTGGGAATATAATCTGTCTGGCTTTCGGGTTCTCATAGGTAGGGAAGGTACCTTGTTTCCCCTTTATCCCACCTGTCTGTTTATTTCTGTGCACTTCCGAGTGAATTTCTCCCTCTAAATTCGTAGTTTTTTTAACATAATAGTTTCCATAGGAAGCTTAAACTGAGGTTCTTGGTTGTTCAAAAGAATAAACTCTTTGTTATAAAGTTTTGGATTTAATTTCGATTTTAAGAAGCCATTATAATGATTGTAGATGAACCCAGAATCTAAACTAGAAACCAGAGACAATTGTAGGAAAACCAACAGGTAAAGCCAACATTTTGGCATTGTTTGTGTCATTGTTTTGGGGCTTTGATTAAAATTTCATAAAACTGTTGATTACATTTTTGTTGTTGCTGCTGTTCTTGTTCCATGGAAAAGGAGACCTCTGTAAAATCCCATAAATCCTTACACCATCGTAGAACAGAATGCATTACATTTGTGTTTTTTTTTTCCCACCTGCCCGAAACCTGACCTGCCGCCGGGGGGGTTTTGCTCCGCTGCACAATTTTTCCATTTTCCATGCGTTCTTTTCACTTTTGGCATGTGGTGGCTCCACAGGGAAATATCCGTTGAGGAAATAAAAATAGATAGGAAGCGTGGCTCTCAGGCAGAGTTCGACATAAATTGCATTGCTGAAAATGTGTGAAAAATTGGTATTCGATTTCCGCAATTCGTTTATATTTTTTTTTATTTTATTTTTATCGCATGTATTAATTAATATCTTGAAGCATTTTTAACCAATGTTTTTTATTTGCTTTATATTTGCAGAGCCCGATGTTGGAATGCCGCAGCATGAGGCCCAGCGGTATTTCACACAGCTCTTGTCCGGTTTGAATTATTTGCATCAGCGTGGCATCGCCCATCGGGACTTGAAGCCGGAAAATCTGCTGCTGGACGAGCATGACAATGTGAAGATCTCCGATTTTGGCATGGCCACCATGTTTAGGTATTAGGTACAACAAGCATTCTCTAGTTTCTTCTTTAAACTTTGGGTTTTTGATAAAAGCTTATTAAGTAAATAGTTTTCATTTACAAAACTAATTTAATTAAAAACTATAAACCTCTACAAATATTTAGAAAACGTCTAGAATCCATTAGGGCTGTGGCTTAAAAGTTCTTTAGCGAAAACTGACCCACAAGCAGAATTGTTAATTGAAAGAGCCGCTCGAGGCAACGAAAACACAGCCAAAATAAACATGCCCCGTAGGGATTTTAGTTTGCAACTAAGCGGAAACTTATTTAAGTCCGCTGGCTGCATTTAGTGGGAGCTTTAAATATATGTATAAATAAATATATGAGCAGCTTAAATTAATTCGTCAATGCAGAGCTATAAAGCTTATTCATTCATTTTAATTGGTCTGACCTTTTTGATTCCGTTTAATTGCTTTTAAATACATTTTCATGCTGCGATTCCTAAGCTAAATAAAGTAGTGAGACTTGTCTTAAACATAAAGAAAAAGGATGCAGTTTATTTAGGCAAAAAATAAAAGTTTTTAATATAAAATACTTCAGTCAAAATATTAAAAAGGTATTAGGGAGATTACTAGGATCTATGCTTGTTCTATAATTTGTATAAAATGTGTCATTACCAGACTATCCTCCAAAAAAATCCAATTTAATTTAATTTTGAATTTAAAACCTAGTTTATAGGAAGATATTAGACCTAAAACCCTCTATCTTTCTTCCTGTGTCATCTCTAAGTAAAGCAAAGCTTTTAAAACAATTCTCATAACTTCCATATTCTTCATTCTCTTTCCACGCTCTCTCTTTTCAAACCCGCAACCATTTCTGGTCATTATGCCTAACCATCGAAACCAGGCTCAAGGGCAAGGAGCGACTGCTGGACAAACGCTGCGGCACCTTGCCGTATGTGGCGCCGGAGGTGCTCCAGAAATCGTATCATGCTCAGCCGGCGGATATCTGGTCATGCGGCGTGGTTCTGGTCACCATGTTGGCGGGCGGTAAGTGCAAAGCCCTACCATTCACGTGTTTATTTAATTCAATTTTTTTTATAATTTATTTACGTGATTTTTCGTGCACTTTCATATTTAAAGAAGAAAAAGTGAAACAAAAATATAGAAACAGAAAGAAAAACAAATTTTGAAGCCGCCTCCGATCATCGCCTTGCATTTAACGGAATCACATGCATTTATATTTATTTTTTTTCTTATTTTGTTTTATGCTCACTTACCTTTTCTCCTCACGCTCGCACTCTACTTATCATTTTTGCTGTTTCTTTGGTATTCTAGCTGTAGATTGTTTCACACGCACATTGTATATCATCTAAAGCTTTTATACCAAAGCTCCAGCTTAAATTGCTTAAACAACGCACCAGCAACAACAAAAAGAAACAACCAAAATACCGGAATGATATAATTGCTAGAGCTATTCACCCTCATTATGCGCTTTACTTTATATTACTTTATTTTTTAGTAAAACCCAAGTCTTAGTTAGTGATACTTATTAATGATTCCTTTCAGAACTGCCCTGGGATCAGCCTTCCACCGCCTGCACAGAGTTTACCAACTGGAAGGATAATGATCACTGGCAAATGCAGACGCCTTGGAGCAAGCTAGACACCTTGGCCATATCGCTGCTACGCAAGGTGTTGGCCACCAGTCCGGGAACGCGCCTGACGCTGGAGAGGATCCTCGATCACAAGTGGTGCAACATGCAGTTTGCCGAGCATGGTAAAATATTTTGTGTTTACTAAGTTAAAGAGTGTTTCTAATCAGTGTTAAAAAAGTGCTAAAGTGTCGAATTAAGTGCTTGATGATGGCTCAGGTACTTAGTGACTCTCAAATGCTTACGAAATCTTTGAGAGTCTCTCTGTGCCTAGGCTGTCAGTGAGGCAACCGCATCCAAAATCGATTGAAATATTTATTTAATGAGTGTTTTAAAGTGTTAATTAAGTAATCTCGGTGCTGCCTTGCCGGCGCTTTGGCGCTTTAGCTGTATGATAGATTTTTACTACTTCATAAAGCTAGATTACCAAAGCATTGGCGGTCTGCAGGTTCAATCATCGAAAATACAAAGGACTAAGAATATTTAACCAGTTCTTATAATTTTAAATATTATGCTTATGAGTTGCTCATTTTTTGTTTGCATATTATTTGCTCTTTGGTGATTTTAGCTGTATGGTGGTGTTCGAAATATTCCATAGAGCTTGATTACCAAAAACCAAATGGTTTTTGCATTATGGCTTGAGTTTTTGTGTTTATTTTGTTGCTTATTTTGGGCATTCTTTATTCTGATTTAATTTGTTATATGCATTTTGTTCTATAACTTTTAATTATAGAGTGAATTTCAACCTTTTAAGTGGTTATAAAATCCAACTAAAGCTTTATTTTTCCTCCCTACTCCCCAACAGATCGTTCCTTTGACCTGGTTGA
The DNA here is from genome assembly GCA_008042615.1 of Drosophila auraria. Classification (NCBI taxonomy): domain Eukaryota; kingdom Metazoa; phylum Arthropoda; class Insecta; order Diptera; family Drosophilidae; genus Drosophila; species Drosophila auraria. The sequence continues at coordinate 35,339 of VNJW01001481.1, read as the reverse complement.
CTCGGCGGCTGCCTTGGATATACGCTCGCCAAAGGCCAAGCGCCAGCGCCTGCAGTCGAGTGCCCATTTGAACAATGGCCTGGACGATTCCATTTCGCGAAACTATTGCTCTCAACCCATGCCCACGATGCGCAGCGACGATGAGTTTGATGTGAGAGTGCGCAGCGGTCGAGCTAGCGCCAAGGCTAGTGGCGATTGCCAGGACGTGGCCCAGGAGGCACGCCTCAGCTTCTGCTTCTCGCAACCTGCTCTCTTGGACGATCTACTGCTGGCCACGCAAATGAATCAAACGCAGAGCAGCAGCGCCTCCCAGAACTATTTCCAGCGCTTGGTGCGTAGGATGACGCGGTTCTTTGTGACCACGCGATGGGATGACACCATCAAGAGATTGGTGGGCACCATTGAGAGACTGGGCGGCTATACCTGCAAAGTTAGTGAGGATGGAGTGGTCACAGTTTCCACGGTCGATCGTAACAAGCTTCGACTGGTGTTCAAGGCGCACATCATCGAGATGGATGGCAAGATCCTTGTGGACTTCCGACTGTCCAAGGGCTGTGGTCTGGAGTTTAAGCGGCGCTTCATCAAAATAAAGAATGCCTTGGAGGATATTGTGCTCAAGGGACCCACCACTTGGCCCATTGCGATCGCTACCAATTCGGTGCCTTAGGTGGTGACCTCCTTTCATTTTCGATACCATTAAGTTTGTCCTAGCTTATAGAGTTACTCATTTATTCATCACCTACGATTAGCTTTAGTTAACCACCTTCTCAATGTGCTAAATCTATCACAATCTATTGCATTATTTACGATTACGTTTTGTATTTGTTCATCGCGGACTCTGCTACGATTTTAGTTTTGTTGAATTTTAAAAGGAATGCTAAGTATTGACACTAGTTACTAAGTTAAAAAAAAAAAGTTATGAAACAATAAATCTTATATGATTTTGATTGCAAACTTAAGGTTTTGAATGGGTTTTACGTTGGGGTTCTAGCTTGATATGGAAAATATATGGTTTTTAATAAATCCCTTTTTAGCAGACTTTGCTCATCATCTGCTCAACCAAATTGCTCTTCATGAGTTTATTGCGAGAGCATTAAAAGAACAGTTTAGTCGCGGAAATTAATATGAAGCTTTTTCCTCAGGCAGCAACCGCGAAGGCAAAGGAAAAACTGTCAATTGTTCAAAAAATCTGTTAGAAACAAAACAGATTTTAATAGCAGGGCGCATAGCCATGATACAATTATAGAAGGTAGTCTCGTCGGAGAAATAAGGCCCTCGTTCGTAACAATAAGGCCCTAGTTCGGCTGTCAAAGTTCGTGTGAGAGAAACGAATGTATTCGACAATAGAAAATGTGTTTTAACCCTTATTTGGTGTTTGGGGTTAAAAATTGTCTATTATAATAATAAGTTGGAGCTCTTTATCTATAATTTAATTTTTAATTTGCGAGCTCGATTCGGCGTAGCTTAATTTTGGAATTGCTGTTTCCGGCTCTGCTTTTCTTTCCGGAACAGCATCATTGTTTAGTCGCCTTCTCTTGAAAGTCTTCCCCTTATTGGTTATCGACCCCCACTGGGAAGCACTAAAATGCGTGTCGCAAATTCTCGAGTTCTCACTAAGGCTGCACTCCTAGATTGGCTCCCACAACGTTCTCATAACCAAATATTTCGGTGCCTTGATAAAATTTGAGCCTTGGACGTGTTTACGACAAAAATTACAAAAAAACATTTTTTGTTGTTTCATATAAGGGTTAATGAAAGATAATATAATTTGTACACACACAGCCTTTCACGTCAACGAGCAAACACGAAGTGTTCAATAAGGCCCTACACCCGAACGCTAAACACACGACGAGACTACCTTCTATAATTATATCATGCGCATAGCTTTATCAGCATTTGTGTGTGTAAGAGAAAAACGAAATTGGCTTCGCGCGAGACGTTGCGGTTGCCAGAGCAGTGCAAGGCAATAAAATTTAATGCTTTGCACTGCTCTGGCAACCGCACCACTCGACCTCTCATTCTCTCTCTTCTCTGCTGCTGCTGCTCACGTCACGTTTACACTGTCTGTGTAGCAGCAGGGAACCGGCAGAATTTTTACCAACCACATGTGGCGGGGGCTTGGGCATCACTGCTTTAAAGGCCTATAAATTGTATAATTATTTATTGACATTTATACTACAGTTTTCAGCCGATTTTAAGAGATTTTTCTTAGTAGTTTTGGCTGTTCTAAATATATTACAGTTTTAGAGCCTTTGCAAACAATTTAAAAAGGCATTTAGTAATTGTAAAACTGTGATCCACTTCAATCACTGGCTCTCAAACTAAAAAGTCAAAATAACGCGTAAAATATGCAAATAAAAAGATTCAAAATTTAGTATTTAGTTTATAAACCCCAAAAGCCTAAAAAAATAGTCACAAAAAGCTCGAACCGCTGCAAAACTTACATTTTCCATTTATACACCCATCTGGCAACGCTATGATAATACTGTTGAAAATACAAAATTCAACATTTTTTGTATTTTTTTTTATTTTCACATCAACTAACAAATTGAATATTTGTACGCATTCTCCATGTAAGTGTAATTTTGGTATATATGTGTTTTTTTCTGTGGGGTATCTCGAATATTGATATTCGATTTTCGATTTCAGAGATTTTCTGCTTGAATTCTATGTCTCAACGATAACAATTGTTGTAAACCCTTTACGCAATGAGCAACGCCTGTAAATGTGTGTTTTTGTGGTTTTTATAATTTCAAAAGAATTACAGCGACTACAGTTGGGATATTCAACTCGTACATAGTGTTTTTGTTTTTGTGTGTTTTGTTTTGTTTATAAATAATGATTAAATCATGGTTTAACATTAATAATAATGTCTAAATAACGAAGCATAAAGAGACAGCAAACGGTTTTGGTAATTTAATTCTGATTCATTTGTGCTCCAGACACAAATTCCGAAAGTAAGATGATTACGAACACGTGCACCGAGTCGCTCTTGTCTTCTACTGCGTCCAGGTCCCGCTCTCAAGATCCAGATCTCGCAGCGGGTTGGATGAGCCGGCGCCGTCGGTGTTGGTTGGGTTGGAATTTTGAAGTTGGCCACGCGCTTACTGCGGCTTCCTGAAGCTCTTGCCGGCGAACTTGACGCCAGCGCCGATCTCCTCCTCGATGCGCAGAATCTGGTTGTACTTGGCCAGACGCTCCGAGCGGCAGGGAGCACCGGTCTTGATCTGTCCGGTGGACAGGCCCACGACCAAATCGCCGATGAACGAGTCCTCGGTCTCGCCGGAACGGTGAGAGACCATGGTGCCCCAGCCGTTCTTCTTGGCCAGCAGATGGGCGGCAATGGACTCGGTGACGGTACCGATCTGGTTAACCTTCAGCAGCAGGCAGTTGCAGGCCTTCTTCTCCACAGCGGTGGCAATGCGCTTGGGGTTGGTCACGGTCAGATCATCACCCACAATCTGGATGGTGGTGGCACCGGTCAGGTTGGTCCAGGCCTCCCAGTGGTCCTGGTCGAAGGGATCCTCAATGGAGACAATGGGGAAGTCCTTGATGAACTCCTGGTACATGTTGGCCAGCTTGTCGGGCGACAGCCACTGGGCCTTGTCGCTCTGGGGGTTCTTGAAGTCCAGATCGTACTGGCCATCCCTGTAGAACTCAGAGGCAGCCACATCCATGCCGATCTCGATCTTGCCGGTGTAGCCGGCCTTGGCGATGGCGTCGCTGATCAGGCACAGGGCCTCCTTGTTCGACTGAATGTTGGGGGCGAAGCCACCCTCATCACCCACAGCGGTGGCATCCAGACCGAACTTGGCCTTGATCACGTTCTTCAGGTGGTGGTACACCTCGGAGCCCATCTTCATGGCCTCGGTGAAGCTGGTGGCGCCGGTGGGCAGGATCATGAACTCCTGCATGGCCAGCTTGTTGCCGGCGTGGCTGCCGCCGTTGATCACATTGAAGGCGGGCACGGGCAGGATGATCTCCTTGTTGCCAGCCAGATCGGCGATGTGTTTGTACAGTGGCACGTTCTTCTTGGCGGCACCGGCCTTGCAAACGGCCAGGGACACACCCAGGATGGCGTTGGCGCCGAACTTGCTCTTGTTCTCGGTGCCGTCCAGCTTCAGCATGAAGTTATCGATGGCAGCCTGGTCCACCACATCCAGATTGGCCTTGATCAGCTCGGGGCCCAGGGTGTCGTTGACATGACCCACAGCCTTCAGCACGGACTTGCCATGGTAGTTGGCCTTGTCGTTGTCGCGCAGCTCCAGAGCCTCATGGACACCGGTGGAGGCGCCGGAGGGAACGGCAGCGCGGAACAGTCCCAATTCGGTGGTCAGATCGACCTCCACGGTGGGGTTGCCACGGGAGTCGTAGATCTGACGGGCCTTGATCGCTTTGATGGTCATATTGTTGCTGTCACTGCAAGAAACCAAAGTCCAACAAAAGCAAATTAGTGTCAAATAGGCATTTTTTTAATCGGCGGCAAGTGTGGCTTAAAAATCAAAAAACATAAGCTGACCGCAGATAAGGAGTGTCAATATTCCTGGTGCTTAATGGATGCCAGAATATTCCCGAAATTCCAGCCATTTCTATATTTCTATTAAGCCGTTTAGCTAAGTTGAAGTGATTTCTTATTGAACTGGTGAAAAGCCTACTTTGTTATTAGTATTTATTACTGAAATATAACTTATTATAAAGGAAGTGTTGGAAATTATTTTTAATTAAATGTCATTTATTGTTTTTAGTAGAGACCTCAACACTTTTTAGCAAACATAATCAGTGCTAAGTAATCTATGCTTTAAGTTGTGGTTAAAAAAATAGAGGCGTGACGACCGATAAGGATTTTGAACATAAATAAAATCCCTTATAGGTTCTTCCAATTTTATTTAAGTTAAATATTACGATTACATTTATTTCTAAACTTGATATTAAAAAGCCGGGTTATTATTTTGCATTTATAATTGTAAAAAGAAAAGAATATTTTGTGAATTAAAGCAGTTTTGCTTCAGTCCAGTCACTTTACTATAAAGAACTATATTATTCGGAAGTCATTTGTAATTATAATAAAGTCTAATTAAAATTATAATCTTATTCGTTGTAAATACTTTTCTTCTACAAAATATTTAAGTATATGTATATTTCAATGTAAATTTAATAATTTAATAAATGCTTAACTCCAACCATAAACTAATAAGCAAATATCAGTAATTTAACACTAAATCCCGTGGCGATGGTGAAACGGAATTTTAGATACGATTTTCTGGTTTCTTTTTCTCCATGAAATATTCTCAAAGTCACCTCCTCTGTTTTCTATATTTAATTTGTCTTCAGATTTCAATTAACTGTTTCTAAAATTATTAAGAGTCAGTGACACGCGCGGCATTTCCCGCAAACGAAAATAGAATCGCTTTTCCTTTTCTCAGTGGGAGCAAGTTTTCTGTCGCAGTTTGGCGGTAAAGTGCAGTGTTGCTGCTGCTTTTCCCGTAGATAACGCCAAAAAGCGGCAACCAAAAGCTTATATTTGCTGCACTTTGTCTAGCGGTCTCACTTGTTCCCCTTTTAATTAAAGCTCAATTTTTCGCGATTTTCCATTTATTCAGGAGTTCTTCACCTACGAAAAGTGGCATTTCAGGTACCTAGTAGGGAGTTCGGTTGCGTTTTCACTCGGTAAAGCCGCAAAATCAGTGAAAAACGGGTTCAAAAGGTGACCGGTGCCGGCATGCAGGGCTGCCAGACCGTCGGCCGAGCCACATCACTGGTTTTTACTAATTTTCTTTCCATTCACTTTGCCACGCCTCTCAACATGTACGCCCCTTTCACCACATTTCCCTCAACCCTCAAGAAAATGCGTGAAAAACTCTCCCAAGCCTTCCGAATATTTTGACCTTGTCCACGGTCACAGAGAGAGGGCTGCCGTACAATTCTACTCAAACTGCGTGTGTATTGGTGCACACGCATTGGCACGATCCAAGTGTGTGCGTTTTGTTGTTAAATTGTTTAAAAGATTGGCGAGCGGTCCAATTGGCAACCGCTAAAGTTAAATTTCACTGCTTAAATTTGGCAAAAAAAAAAATCTACATACTTAAAGAAATATGTAGATAAAATGCAGATTACGTAATATAACAAACGGCTGTTTGTTTATTGTTGCAAAAAAATCAAATAAAAAATTGCAAAAAGCGAAAGTAATTAGCTGTCAATTGACATAATTTGATTTGTGCAATTTAATTGATCCGAAAAATGATATATCGCCCCAATTGGAAATTTGCACAGCCAGTTTGTTAGATAATCGCGGGTAAATCGCTAGCAAAACGCTGCAATTTCGGGGCTATTATTCGGGTCAATCTCGATGGATTAAATTTATTAAATATTATTTTATAGCTGGAGCACACACACATACACACACACTGGCACTAATACATACCAGGAGCTTTTTCTTAACTGCAAGAACTTAAATCTGAATCCGGTGGACGACGAATTGCTTCTGAACGCGACTAAACTCGCAGAGAAAACGCCCGCCACTTCGCTGCTTTTTCGCGACGCCAACGGCGACAGCGAAGAGAGGAAAGCGCAGCGCAGCGCCAAAAAGCTTGCCATTGTTGTTGCCTTGTGGAACGGGAGAGCGCTCTCTTTTTATATGTATGCGTCTCCAGGGGTGCGTTTTCCTTTAGTTGTTGTTGTTTTTGCTTTATTCAGTTGTTTAGGAAAATTGACCTTTCACAAGGTTAGAGGCATTGGGTTCCACACACAGCTGTGGGTCGCATGTCTGTCGGCGAGAGAGAAATAGATAAAGTAAATTTATGTTTAAGTCATGAAATTAAATCATGAAATTAAAGATTATCTTAAAAAAGGGGGTTTTACAGCAGCTGTAATTGTTGTAAAATTTTTAATTACTAAATTTACACTATTACAATAAATACTAAATCCTATTTATAATATTTTTAAATTTATACATTGGATATATTAGATTAATTTGGGGACTTCTTTTTCAAAACCGAATAATTTTCGATTTTTAATTTAAAAACTTTAGTTTCCGAATCGATACATATTTACCTTTATAAAAGACAAGCAAATTACCTGATATTCTACCTATAGTTTTAAAAATCGTATATGTACATACATTCATAGGCCAAAAATAACAAAAACAATCAGCAAATGTTAAGTTAACAGCAGCAGTCCAGCTGATCGCAGAAAACGGTTAAATTAGCTTTCTTAAAGCTTTTTAGTGTGACCTCCTGACGTGGAGGAAGAAATCCGCTCCTTTTTCTGACGAATTTCAGCATTATGAACGAAAAATTTGGCGAACACACTGCACTTTATCGGCAAATCGAAAAACGCTAGATCTAGTGGTAAAATCGCTAAGTCGACAACATATGTTTTGAAAACACACAACACGCGGCGGACTCTCTTGATTTAAAATAACTAAAAGATAGTTAATTAAAATGAGCGGCAGCGGCACAATAGTGATGCCCGGCGATCGAATCACGGCCATAGAAGAGGTGGCCAAGAGCAAGCGGGTGATTCTGGGACCCGGACTACGGCGACTGGACGACACGGTGGTGGCTAGCAAGGCCGGGCCACTGCGGCACAAGGAACCGAACACGTTTTGGGTGGACAACTACCAGAGGAGATATGTGCCGGCACGCGGAGATCTCGTCCTGGGCATCGTCAAGGCGAAGGCGGGCGACCAGTATCGCGTGGACATCGGCTCAGCGGACATGGCCTCCATTTCCTACCTCTCCTTCGAGGCGGCCACGAAGAAGAACCGACCGGACCTGAATCCCGGAGACCTGATCTATGCGCGGGTTCTGGTGGCCAGCGCGGACACGGAACCGGAGTTGGTGTGCGTCAATTCCAATGGAAAGCGCGGAAAACTCGGTGTGTTGGCGGACGGATTCTTTTTCAAGTGCAGTCTGAATCTGGGCCGGGTGCTGCTCCGGGAGAACTGCCCCGCCCTCGCCGCGCTCACCCGGCAACTGCCCTACGAGATCGCCGTGGGCGTCAACGGACGGATCTGGCTAAAGGCCCATTCCCTGCGAGAAACTGTCGCCTTGGCCAATGCCATTTTGGCTCTGGAGCAGGCGGGCTATGCGGAAATCGACAAGGTCTGCGATAATCTAGGCGACTTTCTGCAGGCATAACGGATTATAGTTTATAAGTTAACTTACCCTTATGTATATAAAAAAATAACGTAAAGTTGAAATGAGCGTTTTGGAATTTTTAATGTGACTGTTGCGGCAAAGTTTACGTAAAAACAAGGGTTCTTTGTCAGAGATGAGCAGATCGAGGAGGCTATAGTAATAGGTTGTGATCAGGGTATACATATAGCTGTATAGAAGGATAGTGACTTGATATGGACATTTCCAGGATTGCAGACAGTGCGAAATGTGGGAAGTAATTTAAAAGAAAACGTCTTAAACTACAATAAAATAATATACCTTTCCATTTATAAAAGTAACTTTTACTTATAACTAATATTTTGATTTATTTTAGAAGCTTATTTTAAGTTTCTAATGGTACAGGATTTCCATAAGTTTTTTACCTCACTTTTTTATATAAATAACTTTATATATTTTTGAAAAACAACTTATTCTGTACCTAATAGATTTCAATGAAAAGATTTGGTAGAAAATGCGCAAAGATTTCATAAGTTTTGCATGCGAAATAATGAAATTATAAAACTGCCTTTAAAAGTAGCAGGCAGCAGTAGCAGTTTTCAGGCCGATTACTTTAAAACACTAAGTATTTGAAAAAGTTTATTTGTATTTGAAGTTTCTACATAAATATACACACAAAAATACGATAATAATGAACATTATAGTTCTCGGCCCCTGTTGAGCTTTTGCTGGAAATGCCCATATCAGAAAATACTAAACTTAATGCCTAATAGATATTTATTTTAAATAAAATCTAAATTCTGCGAATCTAAAAATGAAAACAGCTTAAATTAAATTAAATTATATAAAAAAATAAGAAATTCAAAGCTAAAAATGTATTTTGGATTACTAAAATGTCAAAAACCTGAATTAAAGTTAAAAAATCACAGCTTCGAAAATAAAACTAAGTTAAAAAATCACTTAGTTTTATTTTTAATTCATGATTTATACAAGATGTGTTGGTTGGGAGGGAACCCTTGCTCTCGGTGGTACAAAAACAAATTTTTTACAGAATTTAGTTTGTCTAATTAAATTTTTTTAGGCTCCAACCTGTGGATGCTCCATTTGCCCCAGTCACTGTGCCATCTCTGATGTTAGCCTCCACAGCTGATCTGCTCCACAAACGTAGAAAGTAGTGGTTATCACAGCGGAGAACGAGAACTGGTGCTTTCAGTGTCTCCCGTTGTGGCATAGAGGGCAAAGGTTTCCCGATCGATCCATTATTGCGCACAAATCCCGGTGCAATGACTTTCCTGGAGTTCCTGCTCTTCCTGCTGGTGCTATACTACGTGGTATACGTGCTCCTGTGGATCCTGCTCGACTGCAATGTGGCGCTGTGGTACAAGTCCCGATTTGGCGTCTCCCTGTGCTCGATGCGCGGCCAGGTGGTCTGGATAACAGGCGCCTCCAGTGGAATTGGGCGAGCTTTGGCTTTGAGTCTGGCCAAACATGGAGTTAAGCTGGTTCTCAGCGCCCGAAGGGTGGAGCAACTGGAACAGGTGCAAGAGGAGTGTCTGGCGGCAGCCAGGGGACTGCTGGCCACCAAGGATGTGATGGTCCTACCCATGGATATGCTGGAGTTGGAGGAGCACAAAACGCATCTCTACACTGTGCTTAATCACTTTGATCGACTGGATGTCCTGGTAAACAATGCCGGCCGATCGCAGCGGGCCAACTGGACGGAGATCGACATCGAGGTGGATCGGGAGCTGTTCGAGCTGGATGTGTTCGCAGTGGTTCACCTCAGCCGCGTGGTGGTGCGCTACTTCGTGGAGCAGAGGGGAGGCAGGGGCCATTTGGCCGCCACATCCAGCATAGCTGGCTTCAGTCCCGTGCCCTTTTCCGCCACCTACTGCGCCGCCAAACACGCCCTGAACGCCTATCTGCTGTCCCTCAAAGTGGAGATGCGCACGTTGGATATAAGCCTCTTTGCACCGGGCCCCATAGCCACGGACTTCCTGCAGGAGGCCTTCACGGGCTCACAGGGAGGCAAAGTGGGTCTGAGTACCGCCAATCAGAAACGGATGACGGCGGAGAGATGCGGCGATCTCTTTGCCGTGGCCCTGGCCAACAAGATGGATCTCACCTGGTGTGGTCTCTTTCCGGTCAATCTACTGGCCTATTGCGCCAGGAATCCAACGTTGACGAAGATCTTGGGCCACTTGATGACCGAGAAGACGCTGAACAAGATTCGTGAGGGCAAACTGTAAGGACTCTGATATACGCCTCAACCTCTCCCTGCAAGGTTCTCAATCAACACATATACAATTGTATAATTGTTTAAATATATATTAACAAAGTCATACATGAAAATGTATACAAAATTATAATGCGTTAGTAGGGAACGGGGCAAGACATTATGGTAAGCCAAAAAATGAAGTAAACGTATTTTTCCTTAAAAATAACACAAATAAACGCAGAAATCTCTGGTAAAAAATACCCAAATTGCCACACACATATCTATCTAAACAAACTGCAGTTTATTTACATTGCTTTATCTTATATTTATCCTCGCTAGTATCTAATCTTCATTATCTTTAATCTTTACCAAGAGCCGCCTTGACATGGGCGGGAATCTTGATACGTTTCCGTTTCGCCTTGGTCAGTGTGGTCTGCTCCACTCCCTTGAGTGGGTCTCGCGCCTTCTCCTTTTTGCTCTTCTTGCATGACAAAGGATTAGGATTTTTGGGTCCTTTTCGCTTCTTAGGATTTGCGGGAGTTTCAGCCGGTTTCAGGCCTTGTTTCTCTTTCATATAGTCGATCTTATCTGCCTGCTTGCCCAGCATCAAGTTATTGGCGCGCTTTTGCACCCACTTTTTGGATGCCTTGGAGGGTGCTTCCAAAACGGGCGTGGCCTTGTGCAGGTAGAGTAGACAGCGTCCGGGAACCTTGCGTAGACTCTCCTGGAGCAGACGATCCTGGGAGGCGACGATATAGCGATTGTCCTTGGTCTAAGCAGGGAAGGAAGGGGGCATTTATAGATACATATTTAGGAACTAATGGGAAATATTTACCATGGATTTGATGCAATCAGCGGCCGCCACGGGTTTTCCCTCGTGTCCACATTTGTGGACATGGAACCGCTTGACAATGGATGTGGCTCCCGTTAAAGGAGCTCCCAAAGCCTCCGACTCCAGGATCACGCACTGAGTGGTCAGCAGTTTGACGCCGCACTGGAAATACTTCCTTATCTGCTCATCGATGCCGATTTTGTGCTGGGAAATTTAATAATACTTTATTTATAGGTTTCAAAAGGCAAAAAAACTCACCTGCAATGCTGCCTGGCAAAAAGTGGCGTCGATTAACACCTGGTAGGGTTCCCGATAGTCGAAGTTTGTGGCGAAAAACACCAGAGTTTTGTGGGACTTTTTAAAACGTGATATTTTCATTGCGATTTACTTAATTTTGCATAAAAAAATCAAAACAAAAAACAGCGTGCAACTAGACAGTGTTGGCAGTATCGCTTTTTTCCCGTCAAATCTGGATTTTTTCGGCTAAAACACTGAAACGACGTTGCCAGACTGTTTTCAGTTAACAGTTTTCTGTTGCGTGAAATTTAAATTGTTTACATTTGGCGCCCTTTTGTGGAATCGTAAAGAGAATGCATTTTCAACCCTCTTTGAGCATTTTCACTCCCTTTTCACCCTGCCGCGGCGGCTATTACGCGTTTTGTTTTCATTTCCTTTTTTATAGTTGTTAGTTGCCTTTTCTCTGCATTCGCTGGCGCATCAAGTTGCGCTATTGAAAATTACTTTTATTTATTTGTATTTTTCCTGCTCAGTTAAAGTTGGATTTTATATTAAAAGAGTGTAAGTATTTAACAAGGGAGTTTACAAAAGTTTAATCTACGTATTTATTACCCTATGTAAGGCGAATTGTATATCGGAATATATGTTTGTCTATATACTAAACACCATTTTGATTGTAAGGCTGCTTGCAATCGCTTTGTTGGGTATGTTTTGTCTGTCTAAATCGCTAATGCAATTTTCCGACCTCCGTTTTTTCTGGGTTTCCTTCCTTTTTATCTCAAATTTGCATTCAATTGATGGATTTTTTATTGCAGTCATGCTGATTGGTTTTAGCAGATGGTCTAAGGCTTAAGATTGTGCTACACTGAACAAAGTTACACTATACTATGCTATTTCTATTTCATATGTGATTATTATTATGAAAATATCTCAAAATGATTGCTATTTTTGTAATATTTCTTTTTATTTTTGAAATTAGTGATATATTGAATGGCGAATCATATTCAAAAATCAACAAACTAAGTAAATTAATATTTCTACTAAAAATGCTTCTTGTTTAAAAAAAGATTTTCTCTTAAATCATATAATAACAATTACTTACTTCAAGCAAATAGTTTGCAAATTTTCCCTCGTGCACGATAAAGAATATTGGTCAAGTTTGCATATAATGCTCATGTCGATAAAGCCGCCAGCTGTGCCAGCAGCTGAGTGTGATCCAGTATTGTTTTTCCTTTGCTTTTCCAGCCTTAATCTCCGAAGGTTGAGCCATTGACAGCAGCAGCCGTCATCATGGGCTTGACTTGGAGGTCGGTTGTGGTGGGTGCAATCACCCCTGCGATCTGGGAATGGATCATCATTGCTTTCCACACTTCTCCACTTTACGGTTTATTATTGCAGTTTATTCAACTTGGCGTCGGCAGGGGTTAAAGACCAATTGAAATGACCAAAAGCATATTGATATTCATATGCATATGGGTTTCGTATTCCTTTTGGAGCATGAACACACCTTTCCCTATAGAAAAAATTGGCTTTATTATATGGTATGGTCATGTCTTGCGTGCCTCGAATTCGAATTGCTCCTCCTCTCCTCTTTTCCATTGTCTTCTTTCGCTGTTTCCGGTGGGTTTCTCGTCGCTTTGTTGGGTTCTTTTCGGCGGGTGGAAAGTAAGTGACGCATTGGCTTCGCTAGAGATGAAACCCCGAGAGGGGAAGGTTATATAAATTATACAGGGTTGTGGTTTCCACCAATAGTTTGTTTTGGGCTAGGGTAAAAATAGTTTCCTAAAGGGAAGCGGCGAAAAGAAATTGATTTCCGTGATGAAAATATGGGTGTAATTTCAGTGATACTTACAAGTGCTCAAGTTTATTAAAATATTTATATTCCTTCATAAAATCTAAATTCTAAACTATTTTCTTGAAAAGCAGGGGTGTCATAGAAATCGCGGTGTATTTCAAATCACCTAAAAAGGCACCTAAAACTAGGCAATAAAATATTTTTCCGGTCGCCTTAGTCTACTTTAAGGCATTGATGAGGAGAAACTTCTAATAATTTCGATTTCAATGCTAAATCTAAGGCTAAATCAAAGATTTAAGACATCTCGAAGCTTAAATAATAATAAAACCTTTTTAAAACGAATTTAAAGTGCGAGCTGTAAACCGTTTTATTCGATCTGTTATTATAATAAAATAAGAAATATCTCTTTATATTGTTTAATGTCTCTTTACTTTACTGAAATCGTTTCAACCACTTGATTTCTGTCTTATATAACCATTCGCATCTCCTCCTGGCTTGTTAAGCATTTAATGTTATACGCTATTTGGTCATTATCGCATTATTAGACACGGTTCGATGAATTCTAATCCCATAAACGCTGCCATCCCCTGGCAGTGAACTATATATCCCGTCCCGGAGTAGTTAATTCATTCAACTTTGGTCTACGTTACCTTCGTCACGATCGCCGTAGAATCCGCAATCCAATCTCATGCGATCCGATCATGATCGAATACGAGATGGGATCAGACCAAAATGCTAAGTGGCAGGGCTTTACTTATTCATTCATGGATCCATTCACATTTCGTCTAACGTCACGCCGCGTTCGCAGTTTGTTGCAGTGTATGCATGTCAATCAGGCTGAAAGCGGGATTCAGTCCAGACTGTGTTGTGTCTGCCCCTCGGGATCCGTCAGAGCCTTAATTAGTCTCCAAATGGTGTAAGCCGATTTGGCTCTGGTTATATCTCTTCACATATATTTTTGAATGTCTCTCATTAGCAAAACATTTGGCGTCCATAGTGGACTTTTTATAATGCGATTTTATTTTCTTGCGATTTCTGGCCGGGCATTAAGAAAGACCTCTCATGTTCGAATTGTTTATTATTGTTATCATTGTTTTGCTTTTGCCCACAATAAATAAATATGATTAAATTTCAAATTTCGCTATTAGAATGTAGAAGTGTTGCCCTCAAACTGAATAATAAGTAAAGTATTTTGACGTTGGCGAAAAATAGCTGATCTTGAACCAAGATTGAACCCCTGTTTGGAAAGATTTCTTACTCGTCGGGATTAGTTTTAATGAGAGCTTCGATTCCGCTCGCCGGCCATGCTCCAGAGTCGTGTCACCTCTGAGGGCTATCAAGGGGTATTTTTTTGTGAAATTTATACAATATATAGTATTCTGAGTAAACCCAAACAAAAAGTTGTCTCGAAATGGGAAAATTGTCACACCCGATGTCTTATCAGTGGCCGGACATACGTACTTATAGTGCGAATCAGTAGCCCTATCGTTGATCATCAACGTGATCTTTGCTTGCGTACTTAGGAGAGAAATTTGTTTTCAAGGCTTAAAAATGTCAACCCATGTAGACTTGAGAGATTTCAGTAAGTCAAAGCTTGCAAAATCTAGAAAATATTTAAAATATTCTCAAATTTGTGATTCTAATATAACAAAACGCTTAGATATGTGGGTTAGATATAGCAGAAATTATAATGGGAATGGCAAGAAAATTCTAAACGTGCCTGAGAACTCGGAGATGTTTGTAAACAACTGAATTATTAAACTAGAAATGTTTACGAGCTTGGACAGCATTCTGGTTTGTAAAGAACTATAAAATTTAAATAATAAATTCCCAATAATGCATAAATTTGGCATTGAATAAGGTGTAAAAAATATCATTCACAAAACCATTCAACTGATAACGTTGTAAATTTATAAATCAATGAAAAGGTTGTATACCGATTTTAGAAACAAACCCACAAAAGATACAACCAAATCCGGCTGTAACTATTTATAGTCCGACCCCGACTGACTCACGATAAAGCACCCATAAAACTCTTGAGCATATTGAACATTCATATTTTCTATTCAAAACCCATACAACCACAGGGGAAAAAAGCGTGACGTTGTCTGACGACTTGCGAGCATGGAAATTAAAAATTTAAATTAAACAAAAGTGTGCTCGAGCCCCCTCCATTCGTGTGCCGAGGAAATCCACATCGTTGAGATAAGTCATCTGAAGAGTACGGGTGGGCAATTGAGTAATAGCCAGGGACTAATAATGAAGCACATTTTCCCCGCTGGCTCAAAGTACGTGGGAATTGCAGCAAATGTGTAATAAATATGAGTTTTTTTTTGGTATAGTTGGTAGCCTAATCACTGGATGCACAAACAACACTCGATCAACACCATTATCTGTGGGAAAAATACCCACATAATTAGAAGCTGATAAGCTGATAAGCAGATAAAATATCTGCATTACCTGTGCCTCGGATCGCTATCTCTTATTGGAATAGGTATCTCTAGGAAATTAATTATCCGCAAATGTGGAGATACTGCGCACTTTCTGAACGGCTTCAATCACCACAATTTGTTGCTATTAAAAAACGTGGGTCAAACCTAATGCCAGGCCTGCAGATCATGCAATTATTGATTAAAGTCGGGGAATGATTGTAAGCTCAAGCTAATTGACAGTTATCATCGAACAATGTAGAAGAGGCTTTGATATTTTAAGGTAGGGCTGGGGTAGTTCCCATTTGATCTTTGATTGACTCTTGTTTGAAATCGATTAATAGATTAAAGGGATTGTTAAAGGTAATGCATTTTGTATTCCATACCAAGTGTAATGATAATTACCATAGTATCCAGAAAGATCTATAAATTCATTGAGTATGTTGGTTAATCTTAAAATAAAATAGTATATATAAGAATCAATAAACACTGTATCCCATTAATAAGTGGCTATTTTATTTACATGAATCAATGAACCGCTTCAGATTTTAATAAATTATAAACCGCTTTAGTAAATCATTCCGCAAATCATCAAAGAAATCCTCGACAATCAATATAATAGAGATGTTAATGGCTGCATACAAGCCCTACGTCTTATTGTATTAAACTTAATATGAAAAAATATGGAAATTGTCCCGATCTACAATCAGTTTTTGCAGTAAGCTAGACACACGTTGTTAATTACTGTTAAATCGGCACTCTATCATAAATTATTTATCTATAATGGCTACAAGATTTCCACGTGACTTCAAGCCCAAATAACTTTGTTTTCTGTAAGATAAGACCCAAGCCGCATGCTGCCATTAAAGAAAATATAAAAGTGCAGGCCACATCGTCATAGGGAAACTTGACTTTGACTTGTGGAAACCAAGCAATGAGTCCCCACCAAGGCGATCGTTAGGCGAATATAAAAAACCAGAAAGAAATCTGGAGATTTACCCAAGAGAGTCAGCGGCTAATGGAGAGTAATCTCTCTTACCTGAGCGTAATGCCTAACGGGACTAGAATGGGGGTCAGGGCTGGTAAGTTACTATGCATTGCCATTAAAAATATACATACATATGTATATGCAAAGAAACTAGTGGGAAGTGCTGAGGTAGTTGTGGGTTTCAGCTATTAGATACCCTGTTACTTGAAGATTAATTTATTTTGTAGTCAAATAATTCAGGAAGGATACTAAATTCATATTTAATGGGAAAATACTTAAAATATGTACAAAAAATCAATCTCTTGAATCTTATGTCTGAATATTCCACAAAATATTTAAGGAAGTAATTTGTTTTCTTAATGAAATTTTTGTTGGAAAAGTAACCTAGTTTCAAAGGAGAAAGTTACCTTTATTTTACCATTTTCTTATAAAATTCAGCTAGAATATAATGAGACATTTCCCAATTATTAAAACTATAAAAAAAAAGGAAACGTCTTTATATCGGGGACAAGGGAATTAGAATTTATTGTGAATGTTTTAAGGTGACTTAAATGAAACTATCTTCTCTAAGACATGCTTTCTTTTCAAGGATGCTTATGAGTAACACCCTCAGATTACCGGGTACCCCAAAAGTGGTCCCGTAACGTAAGGTAACAACGTAGGCCGGCAAGCTCCAGTGAGAGATTGGGAGAGTTTCCCTCATAGCAGAATGGAGAGCGGGAGCCAACAGCTGGCGGCGCAGCTGAGCAGCCGAGTCGGGTTAGGAATGAGCTTATAATAGCCGCGCGGAGAGCGATTCACAGTTTAGTTGATCGGCAGCAAGCGTTGCGAGCGGAGTGCAGCGGAATCGGAATAAAAATCGAAATAAGAAATAGAATCTGAGGCGGGATCCCGGGACATAGAGCCAACGGCAGCGATATCGGGAAAAATCGTGAATCTAGCGAGGGAGAATCGGTGCGGAGGAGCTGGAATCGAAGCACATTATGTACCGGCCGGGCATATAGCACACACAATTGAAATTAATTCACGCGTCGCTGCCCATCTGCATAAGTTCAATGGAAGCAGCAGCTGGCAGCTAGAGCCGCAGCTACAAAATCCAAAGCAAAGGAAAAATGTGAAGAAAGTGCAGCGAAATCGAATTAAGCAATCAAGAAAAACCAAAAGCGAAACAGTGCGACGACTACAAATCAATCGCGTGTTCGGTCGTCCGGTAATGTTAGTCAAAGGTTAATCAAAGACACTGCAATCACTCCGATCCAATCCGATCCGATCCGTAACGGCAAACGCCAGCTTTTTCTTTGTTATTATGTGGTGTTTCCATTCATAAATTGCGTTCTGTGCCTGAGATCTTTCCCCTGTAAACGTCTACGTCGCCTCGTCTCAATTCATGTGCGCACTTGCATTTTACGTTTTACGAAGAAGAACCCAACATATTTTTAACCAAACAACGAAATAGGAGAACAACCAAAAAACTCTACAAGTCAACAGGTTCGTTAACCACCAACCACCAGAGACAACCTTTTGACCCTGTGAAAGAGCGGCTATTTATGCCCAGAAGAACGAGTGAAATATAGAAAGAAAGAAGAAAGAAAGCTCTTTGGGAGAGAGTAAGAAGTGCTGAAGCGGTTTGAGTCACCAGAGAACAGAGAGAGAGAGTGCATTGGGGTCAACAAACGTAACGTAATTCTGGAAAAATGTGTTAGAAATGATCTAAATTTTGGATTCTTAGAAACGAAACTATTTTAACAAAGGGATTGCTTCTTCTTATGGCACCTAATATTGTTTTGATACATTCTTCTAGAAAAACTCTTTAAAATATGAGTGAAAAGTATGAATCCTGAATTACTTGCACGATGCACGAAACTATTTTAAGCAAATACAAGCGGAAAATCTAGTTCATGCTTTATTAAATATTTATTTTACATATGTTTCGAGAAATTTCTCTACTAAATTGTGAATTTCTTCAAATTTAATAGGATTTACAAACGTTTTCATCAATTTAAAAAAATTGGTAGAGCCTAAACTTTAAATTTAATTGTGGACTTAATTTCAATTAAATTGTATTTATTTAATTCTATTCTTTCCTTCTCGCCTCGCTCAACGTTAATTAAAAATGTTTATAACTATATAAAAAAGATTTTTTAAATATTCTAAATTTAGGACATTTAATACCACCGTTTTCTATTTAATCGTTAATTGTTAATTTAATTGTTTATATGTTAATTCTTACAAAAAATAAACTTAACAAAAAATGTTATGATCTTGTTAAGGATTTTAACAAGAATTTAAGCTTTAAAGAGAAATTAAGCTAATTTAAGCTAAAAATTCATGTAAACTGAATTAAAATAATATTCCTAAGAAAATTACAAAATATACTTCCTGAAAAATAATTCACTTTAAATACAAAATCTCGATTTCCCGCAGTGTGTGCTTGCAATAGCAGCTGCACATTTTTGCTTAGCCTTTCTTGGGAGAAAAGCGTTCGTGCGCTCTCTTCCTCTTTTTGTTTAACTTTCCTCTCACTTCGACGCAATGCCTCCTCTCGCTAGGCATGCAGACAGAACTTGAAACTTGGAAAAATCTAGGTCACCATCGAACCAGAATCTACTGTGTTTCTTTTTTTTATCATGCGGCCCACACTCCCAGGCGATTATGCGATCGAGCTCGCAGCTCTTCCAGTTATATCACTTCGAGCTCCACTCCTAGATTATTCATGACTTTTGTGCACTGCACCAGGCCGAGGCTGACTTATGGCTGTTTTCAGCTTGGCTAATTTATTCACTTCTACCTCCGATCCGTAATAGGATCGCAATTCGCTTGGAAAGCGATTGAAAGCGATTGAGATAATCATTTTTGAGTGCGGGATGCGCACACTTATATAATGTATAGCTCGTGGGAAAATCAGTTGTGAGTTGTAGTCAGCGTTGAGATAAACACATTAAATTGTTTTAATTCAGTTGCAACGTAAATATGAAAATTTTAGCAAAGGTAAATTAAGCTAAAGAACTTAGGTATTTTAATACAATTTTTGTAGAGTTAGAAGAGACAAGGTATTAGAAAAAATATCAGAAGATCTTTAAAGTCTTCCCTTAAGCGAATGAAAGAAATTAACTATAAGATCCCAATTATAATAAAGAAAATAGTCTAATCCCTAAACTTCTCCTTAAACTACTTTCCATTATATAAATAAATAATATTATAATTATTAAAAAAAGAGTTTTCAACTTAAACAAAACATACAACTCAAAATCAATACCTGACAAAGTAACATTTATTTCAATGTCAAACAAATCGTGCTAGGAAAATTAATTATCTATAGGCACCTATCTAATTAGCGCTTTCCTCCCTTATTCCCACATAAAATTCCCACATAAAATCATCTCAATTTCCATCTACGTGCTCCCAGGCTTATATACTCAAAACAAAAGGAGAAAACGCATCAACAAATTATAGCGAAATGACGACTAATACACTCGTAAATTATAAACAAAGCCGCATATAGCGGTCAATGGCTGACTGACTGACCGATCACCACTCCAAACTCGAATAAGATAAACAAACACGCTCGAAAAAGGCAAAGAGAAAAATACATGCTACTTATATTCCAAGACCAAAATCAAAACAAACGTTTTATGCCGGCTACTGCGACGTTGCCGCAGAGTGACAGCCTCCCTGATCGGCATCACGCCCAATTATTCTGTGATAAACCCTGATCCCTTAACATATATAGCTTACTAATACATGTGTAGCAGGCCACGTGCTGGCCTTGGCGATGTCACTTTTCTTTATCGCAAGGCAAAAGCGGTCCCAGGGGTCGTATACGTAATATGCGGATTAGTTTTTTTCTTATTGTATTTTTTTTACCCTACATGCTGCTTAGTTTGTTGTGTTTTGTTTTATCGTGGCTGTTGAGTGTCCAGCAACCACACCAAAACGATCAATTGCCTCATTCTATTGTAGTTTGTTCTCTTATGCTTTTATTTTTATTTTTTGTGTAAGCTGAAGTTGTTCATGATTTCTCAGTTTCGTGACTTTAATTGAAATGGCGACCGTTTTTCGTTTGTGTATATTTTTTTGCATGTCAAGCCAGCGGCGGCGGCTAAAAGAATACAAAAATTTGCATTGACTGAGTTATGAACAGAGCGAAAATGTCGTCTAAAGGTCCCAGCGACCTTTGGGCCAGCCGAAAAATAAATCTGAGCTACCCGGATTCTCATGGTTTCGATTCGGTGCTTCTGAGCCACATTTACAGATAGAGCTGTGTCATGATCTTATATACTTACTTCCCAAGTATCTGCTGTTCAAGTGCAGTATTTTGGTCACGAAATTAAGCAGACTCTATAAAAGAACCATTAAAATAACAAACATTTTGTAAAATCACCTAGAAAAGCTGAAACTCCCTTAAAGCTTATAAAATAAATCAAGAAAAACTCTGAACTTGTCAATGAACTCAGTCCAGTTACTCATAAATCCCAGTCCCCGGCGGAAATTTATTCAATTTAATATGCATAGACATGCCCACACCGTGGGCACCGTATACACGTATATTAATATAATTATGTCATACGCCAAACATCATAAATTGAACGGCCATATGCTGAACTCGAGCTCAATCAATGAATATTGTCTCAACTCAATGAAACTGCACTGGAAATGCACCCAAGACAGAACCAGTTGAACTTCTATTGCGGACCAAGATCACACCTCCAGCTGGACGTGCTCCCCTTTGGCTTTGCCGGCCAATTAAGGTCTGCGAAAAATCACACAAAAAATGATTATGCACTATTCTCTTTTCGGTTAAAAACTGGTTTCTTTCGGTTTTTGGCTTGTCACTCGTTTAACAAGCCAGACACAGACAGCAAACTCTTTACACCAAAGTCAATATCAGTTGACCAACTTGAGACTTGTTTGCCAAACATAAACAAAAAAGCCGACTGAAATTTATATTGTAAATGGAAGAATTGAAGTTAATTTGCATAAATGTGCATACAAAGAAAGATATTGGGTTGCTTAGCCTAGTTACTTGTTCTTGGCTTAAATAAACTACATGAAGAACATGGTTTTTCTGGTATATTTTACACACTAAATTTAACAGAACCTGAATATATAATTTATTTACTCTTCACAAAGTTCTAGACTATTCATTTGAATTTATTTGTTTACTCAGATAGTTAGCAAGCTTAAAGTCGGCCAGGAAAAAAACTGACCTAAGTCAAGGGTAGGAGAAATTAGTAAACTTTTGCTAATTTGAGAATAATCCATAATAACATTTACCTTCGACGCAGTTCTTGATAAAACACAGAGTCAGAAATGGAGCTTGAAACTAGAATTGGATATTTATTTTTTCTAAATTACATATACACACCTTTTGACGTCCAATTTTTGCATAATGTCGAGTCATCAAATCAAAGAAGAGAAAACCATAAACGATGACAAGCAAAAGTTTTTTTTGGCCAGCCAGCCGATAAATAGCCCAGATAGGCCAAACTGTCTATCCGCATAAATCAAAGTTTAATGGACTCCCAGAAGAATTTTGCACAGATAAGGGATCTTCAAACTCCGAGAATGAAGAAGTTTTCTATCCATCAGTCAGAAAATATTTCCTAAGTGCTTTTATTTACAATAACTTTCTTTGTTTCGAGAATAAAAGAGAGAACATTTTATAAAATATTTTAATGACCCGATAGCCAATGGACTATGACTCTATGCAAGTGTCGGGCTCTAAATTGTGCAACCAGAATGTAAACGCCCTCAAAATATATTAAATTTGCTTTCAACAAGTCTTTTTTTTTTTGGTTAGTTAATTATCAAGAATAAATGAAGTTAACGCCCGGACGAACAAACAGGTCGTTACTACTAGATCTGCTATTAAAATTCTCGCATATGCAGGGGGAAAACGCTTTAGCAGGCCCGCAATTATTTAAGCAGAATCTGATCATAGGGGGTAAGACATGTACATCAAATAATTAATGGTTAAATTTACAAATTATATGCCGGGTATATAGCTTAGATATTTATTTATGAGCCGAGTTAGAAGAGGGTTTTTTTAAGGATGTAGAAAATCAATTAGAAGTTAATATACATTGAGAAAAACTATATTTTTCCTTAAATAAATGAAATTATATATATTTTTAATATTTTAATGCTTTGCTTACATTATCTTATTAAATGTATTTATTGTCTACGGTCATGAAAGACCTACAAAATATTTACCTTGATAAGCGTAATCTTCTTGAGTTGTTGCGCAATTTGCAATGCATTTAAATGAGTTTTTCTCTTAATTTTCTTTCAGACTTTAATCCCCATTCCCGGAATATATAATTAAGCTCCGAGAAATATGACGCTCTTGCCAGATATCAAGGCCTCCGATGCCTGCTGCGGTGGCGGTGGAAGTAGCGATGCCAGCAGCAGTTCCGGTGGCAGCCACAAGGGTCACCATGTGGGCCATGACAACGGTTGCCTGGGCATCAATTGCTGCACCACAGCGGCCAGTTCGGAGTTGTCCATTGATGAGACCTCATCGACCTCCTCCCGAGGATCGGCTGCATTGGCCACTAAAGTAACAAACGATCTGAATGGCTTGCCGGACTATCATCAGGCGGTGGCTCATGCCAACTTCGACCACTGCGATCCGGTGGACATAGAGTTCTCGGATGTGCGATACCAAGTGAAAAAGTTCTCTTTTCCGGAGAGGAAATTCGGTGGGTTCTTAAGCGCTTTAATTTATATTTTATTTTTCTTATTAAATTTTTATTTATTTTATTACAGTCACCAAGGAAATCCTGCATGGTCTCAATGGCACTTTTCGCGCTGGTGAACTAACCGCCATTATGGGTCCCTCGGGAGCGGGAAAAAGCACTTTGCTGAATGTTATGTCCGGCTTTTGGTAAGTCTCTATATATTCTGGATCTTGAACATTAATTTTTCCGAGTCAGCTTTTGTTTTTCTTTATGTATTTTTTGATTCTGATTATACTGTTGAGTATGAAAGCTGGTTTTAATTACACATCGTGTTCACATCGTGTTTGCATATAAAGTGCAGACGCCGCAATCATTCAATCAATCAACACACAGTGCCCAGGTGCCAATAAAGTTTAGCAAATTGTCAGTTACACGGCTGCACTGGGCTATAATCAATTTAATGATAGAAGATACAAAAAGTATATCGTTTTAATCATCGTGGAAATTAACCAGGTCTAAGTGGTTATATTTAATAAATAATATACTTTGTAATGCAAATTTACCAGTTAACCTGTAGAAAGAAATTGTATACAAGTCATACTTTAGAGTTCAAAGAGCTAAGGGGGTTAAGAGGATAATTCCCCTATCCAAATATATTATTTTAAACCATTTTATAGTATATTTAAATCTAAAACATGATTCACAACCGCCTGATGCATTCGAATGCTCCTAATCTTGACCTCCCTTGTCGGACATTGTCGCATCACTTCCTCTTAGTTCAAGAGCTTGCCTCTTGCATAAGTAGAACTTTCCGGAAAATCGCAAAATAAACCCCAAGGCACTAATCTATGAGTCACTTTCCTTTAATTGACGCAACTAAAATGCAATCTTACTGATACTTTTGATGGCCAACTTGACAGCTATTACAGCATTTTGCTTGTAAATAAAATATACAATCTCGGATTTTTGCTGGAAACAAAACTCGCAAAAATTGCTGCTTCTGTGTAATTATCATACTTAGTGTAATGGATTTTGCCTCAAAGGCGGTACAAGATTTTCCATTGCTAAACGTTATCGGTCAGTAAACTATGATCTTGAAAACGGACTTCTTATATATACTTTAGGGTTCGGTTCGTTTGGACTGGGTTCGGTTCACTACTGAGCTCCAGACGTGGAGATTTCTTTCTGTGTTCAGTACTCACAGCTGAGCTCGTTCATATAATAATAATTATTTTAATTGCTTGTTTTTTGCTGATTTTCTTTTGAGATTTCTTTCACTTATTTTTACTTTTTTTTGCTGCCCCTTTTTTACTTTTCCAGCGCCACTGGAGTGTCGGGCAACATACGGGTAAATGGCAAGCCAATGGATCCCAGTTCGGAGAGATTCCGCCAGATGCTGTGCTACATCCATCAGGATGATCTGCTGCGTCCCCAGCTGAAGGTGGGCGAGATAATGATGCTCGCGGCACATCTCAAGTTGGGCTTTAAGGTGACCAAGGCCTACAAAATGGATTTGGTAAGGAGCGACTTTATTATTATTATTATTTTTTTTTTCATTTTAATTTATCCCAGCGAAACAAGATATAATATCTTATAGATTAAATCGTTGATTCACAAGTCAAATCAAAAGTCTTTATAGTTGCCCTAAAAATACCCAAACTGTAAGTTTAATTCCTCAAATAAATTAAAATACAATAAATTTATTTTTTTTAAATAAATTTAAAGCAAAAAAATAATAATATCCGTTTGATTAAAAACTTTAGAAGATTATTTTGTTATACTTTGTTTTCTTTTTAGGAAGGCATTTCTAAATGTAAAATGTTAACAATTAAAATTATACAAGATCAAGTATATATGATTAAAAATAATTCATTTTATTTTATTGTATAATGAAATGCTTTATAATAATGCTTTCATTTTGTATTTCTTACTGTTCTTACTTACTTAAGTACTGTTTTTTCTTCAATGAATCTCAACTTGGGAATTATAAGCCAAATTTGCACTTAGTATTTTAAAAGGCATCATTTTTAATCAAAAGATTTAGCTCATTTTTAGCTTATTTTAATCTCATAAATGTGTCTCTCATCTTTGCAGATAAAACACATCTTATCGCTGCTGGGTCTGGACCATCGCCTTAATGTGCACACGGCGAAGCTCTCCGGTGGACAGAAGAAGCGTCTCGCTATTGCCCTGGAGCTGATAAGTAATCCTCCCGTGCTATATCTGGACGAGCCGACGACGTGAGTGATAGTATATAAGCAGAGACTTATGTAATTAGAGTAGCCATGGTAGTGATCATCGTCATCATCGCGATAATGATGCTGATGATGAGTAAACTTTGCCTGGCGGAAATTAAGCAAGAACAACAAACACCAGCCAATCCAGACCTGACCCACAAGTCAAGTTTGTTCCCGTTTCGATGGCTTGTAGGGCTTATCAATTGTCTGTATATTAGAAACTGTAATAGTTTACTATAGTATAGATTGGGTTCATTGAGCAGGAAACGGAATTCATTTGAATATTTCCATAAAGTAGCTGATCTATCGTTTAATTAATTAGGCTTGTGCGGGGATTATCTCTCAATTAATGGTTTGTGTTTGCAAACTTTGCAATTAATAGAAGCAAAAAAAAATATTTAATAGCTTTCAATTGGAATTAATTATTAAAGAAACAGTTTAAAAGGTTTACTGGTCCGGCAATTAAGGGACTAAGGGTGCGCGCTTGCTACTTTGTATAGTTCATTAACTTTTCCTGTCTAGACAGAGACTTAGCCCTGTCAACAGTTCCTTTGCCACTACAGTGACTTTGTAAAAACCTTTTGAGGGCAGAAATTAAATGAGTCACCTTATTAAAATACTCCAGAAAGTATCAAGTCATGTAGGTTTATTTTTGTAACAAAGGAAATGAGAGCTAAAAATATGACAGAGACTGTCTCCTTTACTTCTTACAAAAAAAAAAAAAAAGAAATACACATCAGAAAACCTCAAGTTAGTAGCCCTCAAAGGAACTCGTTTGTTAATCCTGTACTATAAATCTGTTGACTGCAAGTCGATCAAATCTTTGTAATGCATAGTCTAATGGCTTTTTGGGAACACAAGCTCGTTTGTCACTTTCATTTAATTTCGTTTCAAGTTCAAGCCACAATCTCACCTACCATTAAAGTTTGTGATTGCCCAAAATTCCAAATGTTCTCTCTTTCGTTCTCAGTTGTTTCTCACTGCCATAACCACGTTTAATGGGGCTCTTTATCTGTCTACTTTCCAAAGGTTAGGTTAGCAGCAATTAAAAAGGTTGAATCACACTCTACAAGTTAAATTAAACACAACTTCGTGCTTGTTTTTGGTTTTCAGGGGTCTCGACAGCTCCTCGTGCAGTTCCTGTGTGGCTCTGTTGAAGAAGCTGGCCTCCCAGGGCCACACAATTGTGTGTACTATCCATCAGCCCAGTGCTCTGATCTTTGAGATGTTCGACAAGCTGTATACGGTGGTGGATGGAAATTGCATGTACCAGGGACCTGTGAGGGAACTAGTGCCCTTCCTGGCCGACCAGCAGCTCGTCTGTCCCAGCTACCACAATCCAGCCGACTATTGTGAGTGGAGAATTGCACAACTTTCATCGAGAACACAATATATCTTTCTATATAATTCACGTCTCACTTGGATTTCAGTACTCGAAGTGGCCGTGGGTGAGCATCAACGTGATCTGAATGAGCTGATCCACGCGGCGAATAAAAAGTATTACGAGGATGTCGATCGCTATCGTTATATAAGCACTGCAGATATGTCACGCCTCGTGGCAACAATTACAGGTGAGTCCGCTTCTGTTCTGTTGCCATGCTATACGGCTTATTTATAATTAGCTACCGAAGCTCGCAGACATAATTGCTTCATAAAGTTGAAATTAAACTTTAGAGAATAGTTTTCATGAGCCATTTTGTAGTATTAAATCTATTTTTGGCAAAGGTCTTGGCTTCGTTTAAAGTGCTCTACCTTTTCTGATTTATTTTTGGATGGGAGAAGAATTTTTGTAAAATATTATGTCAAGTTGGAATAGGAAAATAATTATTTATTGTTGTACACTGCCTTTATAGGGTAATAAATACGGAAAAGTAAT
This sequence comes from Drosophila auraria, assembly GCA_008042615.1. Lineage (NCBI taxonomy): Eukaryota > Metazoa > Arthropoda > Insecta > Diptera > Drosophilidae > Drosophila > Drosophila auraria. The sequence continues at coordinate 7,933 of VNJW01001481.1, read as the reverse complement.
TAAATAATTCATGGATATTTTGTATATATATTTTTAGGGACTCTTTTAATCAAGGAAAGGTTGTAATACAATAAAAGGCAATATTGTAGTAACTTTATAAATATGCTTTAGAGCCTTATCTTTTATTATTTTCCTTTTGCCTTCTTAATACAAGGTAAAACTCACATTACCTATTTTTACTTTACAGCAAAATAATTCCTTTCAAACAATTTATTAATTAGTTTGTTTATTTTATAAACCTGTAAGTTTTAGCTTGAAAAACTTAACTAAAGCCCACATAGTGCAAAAATTTCTCTACATTGTAATAGCTCTCGGCATCATTATATACTTTCACTAAACACCGCTACCAATCTCCCCTGAAAATTATAGACAACATTGGCAGCAAGACGCCGACAGTTGCGCTGGCGCAATTCTCCAGCTACGACTATGTGAAACCAGCGCCGCAGGAACTGGCGCTGGAGGAGATCAAGGCACTCAGTGGCCCCACCGAGAGCATGGACCAGCAAGATCTCCCCGAGAAAATTCAGCAGCAGCAGCCACTTGCCAATGTCAAAGAGCTTGCCAAGCCATCATCGAATGCCTCCAGCTCGGCCTCGTTCCTCATGCAGTACCTGCTCCTGATGCAGCGCATCGTGATCTGTGCCAAACGCAATTACGTGAGTATCCGTTATAAGTTCGATTCTTTATATGCAAATGGTTCGGGTTACAGCTGCTCTGACTGTTGCAGTCACAATACACTTAATAAGCGGGCAACAATTTGCTTTGAAAGCAGGTTTAGGACTGCTGAGCTTGATGGCCTGTCAGGTTGATTTGGTAATTGGCGCTGTGTCCTCGACAAAAGTGAATCGAGTCACCGCTGATCTCGTTTTCTGCGTAATTCTTAATGGTTTAATCTCTTTAATGGCTGCGCTGCCTTTTTATATTATGTTTAACTTTTTTGTGAGTAATTACGTCTCCGAGAGCATTATCATTTCGTTTGCTGGCTTAGTGTACATTTTATAAAAATAATGTATTTTTTTTTTTTGTGGAAGGTTGGTTGGTTTGGTGGGTTTGCAACGCTTTCGAATTTTTGCAAAACAAGAAAATGTGAGCCATATAATGGCATGCATTCGGTACATTTCAAATGGTAATTGCTGAGGGTTTCCAAAAGCTTATATAATCTGGGTAATCGCAGTTTCATGTAGGGCATAAGGTTGGGTTTCTTTTATTGTGAGCTTTGCCATTAAAAGTAATTCATATATAATGTTTTGGATTTCTTCATAACTTGAACTAATAAAAAATGTAATTTTCTTTTAATAACAAAGACATAAAAGGCCTCAAATAGCGTAAAATGATTTTTCAAGCGAATGTCAGGCTAATACTCGGGTTTTAACCAGTAGGACTTGTAAGATCAAAGCCCCCAAACTTGGCATATATGTAATTTAATGTGATATTTTATAATTCACACTTTTATGCCTCGTTCCAAATATTTATTTGCCTCTTTTGGCCATAAAAGATAAATGTGACTCAGGGCAAAGGCTCAAGTGTTTACCATAATAAATAAATAAATAAACTTAGAAGCGGCTGCTTTGCGATATGCTACCGAGATTGATGGCTGACGTTTATCATTTGAATGTGCACAATTAGCACTTGGCATTTGTTTAGAATGTGAAATTGAACCGTTTGCTTGACGTCCAATTAGCAAGTTAAGTTGCCTTTATGCGACTGCACACAATTAATATATGGATCTGCATACACTGCACTCGAGTATGGATGAATCTTTTAGCACCTCGAGTCAGTGTCACAGCAACTGGCCAGCGGAGGAGATCGAGAATCTCGAGCCACTCGACCGAGTCGTAACTCAAAAAGTAATGCCACCGCACGACCAGCCTTCACATAGATTTTCGGCTTTTAGAGTGTGTTCTAATGACCAACATCTCGGCCTGCACGAGCGTTAGCTTAAATATTGGCTTGCCGGCTGCTGCTGCCCCCACTCGAAAATACAGTTGTGGTCAAGGCACTAGCACTGAGGAACATATTCTATTTAAATGAATAAGGATCAAGAGCAGCTACTGAAAAATCATTGTAAAAGATTAAAGCCTCGCAGAATTCAAAAATAGGAATTTAAAACTTTTAAATGATTCTTAATTAATTTAATACTTGATCTAAAGTAGTAGATCTTTATATTTTTTAAAACTTGGCATGTACAAGGACTTGAATAACTAAATATTTCACTGTTATATGAATTAATTCACATAAATCGAGACGCGTTGTTACATACCAGCTTGGGAATTTTAGACGCACTTTTTGCAAAAAACTTACGCTTAATATTAGAAGGCCAGGGGAGGGATATTAAATACTAAACTAATAGTTTGATCTATTCAAAAATGGAGGAAATTAAAAGGTTTTAGATTTATTAAAAATCTTTTTAAAAAATAATAAAAATCAAGTTAGATATTATTTTGGTAGAAATTGAAGCAGATTTTTAGCAACCTACTTGTAACAGTTCCTGAAGCACAGTTCTTATTTTTACCGACTCTTACATAAGAGAGCTTAAAAAAAAGATTTACATATAATAATTAAATCGCACCTGTGCATCTCTAAAATATATCTCTCCACCTTGTATCTCTTCCAGTTCCTGCTGCTGGCCCGCATCTTTTCGCACATTTTCATCGGTGTCGTCTTTGGGTATCTGTACATGAACGTGGGCAACAATGCCCAGAGTGTGCTGGGCAATTACGTATACCTCTACGGCTCCACGCTGCTCTTGGTCTACACCGGCAAAATGGCTGTGGTCTTGACATGTAAGTAGCTGCTTGGGTACCTCCAAGATACGAGTACGAGTACGAGTCCGAATCCGGTGCTTTTCCAAGTGGTTCTCGAGTAGTGGTAGTAGTTCCAAGTATGCCCCAACCTCAACCTCAGCCTCTCCCGTTTCCCATTCGATTGGCTGGCGGCCAACTTATACCAAAAAATATGCAAAAATTTGTCGCCACATTTGGCCAAGACTGTGCAGCTGCCACCGGGTTCTGCGGCAGACCTCTTGTGCAACCGACTACTATTTATTTTGGCAACTTGGCTTTGTCTCTCCGCCTTGCCGCATTCTAAATTGTCAACAGAGTTTCGCCTTTTTGTTTGGAATGCGGATTAGCCAATAATATGTTGGCATTTGCACAAAAGTCTTGTGTCTTAATTGGCGAAAAGGAAACGAGATTATGAGCTTAGATATGGATGGATCGTTAGCTGCTCTTAGTCTGAAGATTAGTGTTTAGAGATTGGGTGGTAGCTTAAATGGCTTGGCCAAATATTTAAGAAGGTATAACAAATCGTGTTTGAATATTCAAAGGAAGATAAAAAATGTGGTTAAGAAATAGAAAATAATAATAGAAAATAATTAAAATTCAATCTTTGATAATATTGGGTTTCTTTGAGATTTTAAGAGCCTTAGTTTTTTTTAAAAAGAAAGCTTATATAATTAAACTTACTTTAGAAACTTTTCCTTGCAATTATATTTTGAATCTCTTTTATCTTCACTTTATTTAATTTAACAAAATAATTCAGCACGTTAACCTTCCCGGCGAGGCCAGACCTGAATGCGATCATCATCGCTTAAACATCTTAGTCGAGCCACTTTGTCATTTATAATTTCCATGTAAATGAGCTCACAATTAATTTCTCACCCTGAAGGAGACCCCCGAAATAATGGCAATCCCGAAGACTACTGAGTAAATAATTATAAAAATCCAAGAGATACAACGGTCGACGGACAGGCGACACAAGCTTGCGAATATTGTATAATAAAACCGGTTGGCAAGCCGTTCTCAAAGCATATTACAATAAATTAATCCAGACAGGAGGCACCGGCGGTGTTGGGGGAGTCGGGACAGTCGGTTGGTGGCCGATCTTTACCGGTTTCGGTTTACTGACCTGACCTAAATATGTACTGTGTACTCACCTTCATGCACACACTTCGCATCGTATATCGGGAATTCAAAGATTTTTATCAATTAATTTTATTTGCAGTTCCGCTGGAAATTGACATGTTGACGCGGGAGCACTTCAATCGCTGGTACAAGCTGGGCCCCTACTTCCTATCGCTGATCTCCTTCGAGATACCCTTCCAGGTAAGACCCACTAACTGCTTGGCGACTAAGCTGATCGATCAGAACAGAACCCGACCGTGGCAGCATCATCATTAATCATCATTTAACCCAAAGCCCCACTATAGGTGGCACTGGTGCTTAATGAATTGCCGTTCGGTCATTAAGTCAAATTAACGATGTGAAATCGCTGATGTTCGAGTTTTATTTGCGTGACAGAATCGCGCAAGCTTAACACGCCTACGGACTACCAGCGTTTTTGCAGGCGATTGTTCCAATATTCTCTGACATTCATAATTCATACATGGCGAGTAGTTGTCAACCTACTGTGGGTGAAGCACAAAAGACCTTTTTTTCTTGACTGGCTGAATGATTTTGCGGGCTTAAATAATAATGGGAGAGAAATAATTGCAAATTTCTTGGAATTCTAGTAGAAATGAATACAAAATACCCTCTTCATTTGTTAAGTTAAAGCATATTTTACGAGGATGGCATAGAAATCACCAGTGCTTTAAATTCACTTGAAGAGGTGCCTTAAAGTATGCAATAAAAGGTTTGAGATACTAAATTCATGGTAAATAAGTTTTTTGTTTTTGCTACAGTTTGTAGCATATTTTTGCATAGCTTTCTTAGAGATTGAAATCCTTAGTGATTTCTGGAGCACTTATACTACATTCAGGGTTGCCACCGAATTGCTGTGAACTTTAAATAATTTAAAATTCATTTTTAAAGGATGTTACTCTTTAAATTTTTGCTCTTAATATGTCATTGCATACTTTCAGACACATTTATATTTATTTGTAAATAAATAGTGATTTCTGTGACACCCCTAATACATAGATTATATGAATATTTAAATTTAATTTATACTTTTCAATACAAACGGACTATAATATATATATTTTTTAATTCCAAGTTCTAAATGTTATTAAATCTCTGTAGCTTTATACAACAGTCTTTAAAAACTTTAAGGATACAATTAAATATATATTTTTTTAATTATAGAGCCTCTGCACCGCCATGTACATCATCATCAGCGTACACCTAACGGGCAACGATGCCGTGGATTCCTTCCGGATATATTACTTTATGCTGCTGGGTATAATGGCCTCATTAAGTGCCCAGGCCTGGGGCTTTTTCGTGGGAGCCACGCTGCCGACTAAGGTGGGTTTTCTCACACTCCACCAATTAGCCAGAAAGTTAATTTATCACAATTTAAACTTAAACCCGCAGCTTGCCGTATTTCTGGGACCCATTCTGGCGGTGATGTTCTCCGTGTTTGGCTTCTGTACGCGGTACATTGACATCACGCCCCTGTTCCGTTGGATGTGGCACTTGAGTTACTTCCGGGCGGGATTCCATGGCGCTCTGAATGCAATCTACGGAATGGATCGACCGTTCCTGGAGTGTCCGGAGAGCGCGATGTACTGCCACTTCCGCAGCCCCAAGGTGTTCCTCAAGTACATGATGATATCGGACGTGCATATGTCCGACTGCCTGCTCCTCATGGGAACTGTGATCGGGGTCATGCACGTGCTGACCATCATAACCCTGTGGCACAAGCTGAACAAGCGATAGGAAAGTCCAGTTCCATTCCACACAGACCGTACTCTAAGCTCCAGATGTAATACCTTTGTACATAGTCGGGTGTCCTTCAATCTCTCCTTGTGTTAAGTTCAAAATTGAATTTACGAGTTTCCTTTTTGTGTTTATTTTAATTGATTGACCCTCTATATGATGATGTGGAAAGCTAGCTTAGGTATTTATTTAGATATTCTCCGAAACATTATTTGTACGCACGAAGGCTTTAGGGTAGCTTATACCAGTGCAAATGCTGATATACCAAAAAAAAAAAACAAAAGAACAACAAAAGTCCAGCAACGAACAAATTTCAATTTCCCAGTTTCCATCTTGCCATCATCCCAATTCGTTCATCCATTGAGTTTGGGTTCCCCCCAAGGATCTAAGCTATGCCAAATCTTGAATATTCATCCCAACAGTCCGCAACAACGATACATATTTGTGATCAACATTTTGTTTTGTCTCTTTTAATGCCTAGTTTTTATTTTATATTCCTAAGTTCGATTTACGTGTATACGGCAGATGATGATTATGTTTAATTTGTGTAGCCAATGTTTTAGATTTTTTACTATTTTGATTTCGTAATAAAATGTTTGGTAAATTTGAACAAGAGGTTTTTATGCTTTTCATTATGTTTTTGTGACAAATATATATACTTTTACTTAACTCCAAAGCACACAATGCTGGTTGTCCAACGGATACTGGTGCTGCATTTACTCACAGCTTTGAACAAATGTACTTCTATAAAAGGTTTTAAATATTCCTTTGTAAACACTAACAGTTCCTAAAACTAGATCGATTTATGATTGCATTGATCAGTGTGAAATAACAGTACAAAGTAAAGTAAGCTTTAGATACAAAGAAAAATTAAAAATAAAGGAAACTAATATTCAGTAATTTTCTGATTATTTTTAAATTAGGGGATTTTCAGACATGTAAAGCAGGGGTCGGCACCCATACACACACAGTTTTTAGTGCCTACCCTGCAGTACCTGTCATCAACGTTTCATCAAAAAAACTTTGTTTTTGTTGATGAATCATCGATGACACTCCATACAAACTGTTGATGAAATTTAAATGGGCATGTCCTAGGCTGTCATCAGTGACAAATTCATCAACATTTCATCGATGATTTATCAACAATTTCATCAACATTTCATCGATGATTCATCAACATATCATCGATGATTCATCAACATTTCATCGATGATTCATCAACGTTTCATCNCATTTCATCGATGATTCATTAACATTTCATCAACATTTCATCAACAATTCATCAACATTTCATCGATGATTCATCAACATTTCATCGATGATTCATCAACATTTCATCGATGATTCATCAACATTTCATCGATGATTCATCGATGATTCATCGATGATTCATCGATGATTCATCAACATTTCATCGATGATTCATCAACATTTCATCGATGATTCATCGATGATTCATCAACATTTCATCGATGATTCATCGATGATTCATCAACATTTCATCGATGATTCATCAACATTTCATCGATGATTCATCAACAATTCATCGATGATTCCTCAACATTTCATCGATGATTCATCAACATTTCATCGATGATTCATCGTCATTTCATCGATGATTCATTAACATTTCATCAACATTTCATCAACAATTCATCAACATTTCATCGATGATTCATCAACATTTCATCGATGATTCATCGATGATTCATCAACATTTCATCGATGATTCATCGATGATTCATCAACATTTCATCGATGATTCATCAACATTTCATCGATGATTCATCAACATTTCATCGATGATTCATCAACATTTCATCGATGATTCATCGATGATTCATCAACATTTCATCGATGATTCATCGATGATTCATCAACATTTCATCGATGATTCATCAACATTTCATCGATGATTCATCGATGATTCATCAACATTTCATCGATGATTCATCAACATTTCATCGATGATTTATCGATGATTCATCGATGATTTATCGATGATTCATCAACATTTCATCGATGATTCATTGATGATTCATCAACATTTCATCGATGATTCATCAACATTTCATCGATGATTCATCAACATTTCATCGATGATTCATCAACATTTCATCGATGATTCATCGATGATTCATCGATGATTCATCGATGATTCATCAACATTTCATCGATGATTCATCAACATTTCATCAACATTTCATCAACAATTCATCAACATTTCATCGATGATTCATCAACATTTCATCGATGATTCATCAACATTTCATCGA